>PVJO010002251.1:0-148397 GCA_004026905.1 Hystrix cristata | reverse complement strand
CTGGTCTTTTTTTTTTTTTTTTAATTTTTTTTTTTTATTATTTTTACCAAGAACATGTATTGGTACATTGTATACATAATGATCATAATCAACATGGTTATTTTGTACCTGTACATGATACATCTTGGTTTTTCCCCTTCTTCCCCTCCTTCCCCTCCCCTCCCTTCCATTCACCCACTCCTCCCTATTTGCAACAAGTGTAACTACACTTTACCATTTTTTCTATCTGGTCTTTTGTTACAAGTACGTTTTCAATTCTGTCAGCTATGGATTAAAATTAAACAGACAAAAAAAAAACCTAAGGCAGATAACATATTCCCTTTGATAGATATAGCTAGAGATGATATATATCTTCTAACCTATTTAAGCGCCACCATTCCAGATCACTTTAAACTCCTTCAAGAATTGAGATGGTTACCAGAGCATCAGTATCTCTATGAACTTCTCTCCTGTTAGCTCACCCTTGCTACTAAGTTTTGATCCCTTAAGTTCCCTGTTCAACATACACATTTTCATAATTTCCCATTCAGTCAACTGAATCACTTGACTTCAGTTAATTCTATTTCTACTATGCCTACAAGATCCTTAACATTTTATTTAGTTTCCTGGTCTCTGATCAAGTAGCTTGTTTAGGAATAGGAAAACTCCAAAGTAAGAAAGAAAGAGTCAATAGCAGAACCACCCTTGTAGTTTTATGTTATTCCTCACAGGTTTTTTTTTAGCTCTCTGATTCCTTACTATACAGACTGAATTTAATACAAGACTGAATTACATCATATAGATATTGTCTGTAGATAGGTAAGATAATTGATGACTAGTCATGGGATATATAAAAATTTTACAGTTTGGGACTTAAATAGCAATAAACAATCAGGTTTGAGGATTTGAGAAGGAATCAGGTGAGGTTCTAAGAGACAAATGATTGACAGCCATTTTATCAAAGAAGAGGTTTCAAAAAATGAGGTATGTCAATGCCATCAAATACTGCTGACAAGAACTCTTCATAAATTTCACCTTGGGAGGTCATTACTTATAGTGCCAAAAGTCAGTTTGAGTAAATGGTGGTGTAACCGTCTGATAGACATTGATTAATACAATAAGGAAACTCAAGAAAATGAAAAGAAAAATATATATCAATACATTTCTTTGGACTTTAATGTCAAGGTAGGCAGAGGAATAGAACATCCATGGAGGATTAAATTGCCTCAAAGCTATTTTTGTTTGTTTGTTTGTTTGTTTGTTCTTCCCAAATATCATGCATGTCATGTTATATAAGATGCTGAGAATAATGCAGATGACAAGGAAATGATGAGGAATAGGCTTGGCTAGGATTGGGCAGGTTCAGTGCTTTAACAGAAAACAACAACAACAACCACAACCTCAAAATATACAGATAACAGATGATAATGTGTTTCAGACTCAGTAACACTATATGGAAAATCATATCAAGAATAACAATAAATTTATGAAAGTAAGCAAAGAAGAGTAGATATTGGAGGCTTGGGGAGAATAGAGAAGATGTTGCAAAGCCAAACAGAAGACATAAAGCAACAAGGAATTATATATATAGGTTTCAGCTCTTACCTCACTAGAAATATAAACTTAGACTTTTAGACGGGAACCAATTTGAAATTTTTATGCACATAGATTAATAGATTGAATTGGGTTACTTTTTTAAGTTTGCCTTTTAAGTAGAAAATTTGAAGCAAGCAACAAGGAAACCATCGATGGAGTAATTACAGTGGTCACAGAAACCTAAGCCAAGCAAGGAAAAATAATAGATATTGAGGAGAATGAGGAAGAGTGAAAACTGCTTCAAAACCACTTCAAACTACAATATTAGTAAATTACTAATACATTGTCACCAATAAATTATCCAAGATATTGTTTGGATATATACCATTTATTAATTAACATGCCAAGCAAATTTTAGAATAACATATATAATAATGCAAGTATTTCTGTAAATTAATTTAAAAATGTATTGGATCAATAGCTTCATATGTGTTCATGATCCATGTTTGATCAATTAGCAGAATATTTTTCTCTCAATTGCTATTAGTTTATGATAGCTTCTTTATTACACTTTAATGTTTTTTTGTGCCTTGTTTTAATGTTTTAGTTTATGAAATTTAATTTATCTTTGTATATTATAAAATTAAACTTTGGGAATAATATTATTATAGCTAAAAATAAAGTGGGAAATTTCTTAATTTTTATCTACTTAACTATTCTGCCCTATTAACTGATGACTAAAATTCCCTCTTTCAAATACTAATTTGAGCATAAAGCTGAATACTTATGACTATTAGATGGATAAAATAAATCCATACTTCTACCTTCATTGTGTAATTATTGCCTATTGGCAGTCAATTGAATTTATCCCCAAACTGGATGTTGTTAGGCTTATTGTTACTGTATAATTAATTCATATAAATATTTTGTAATTCCATTAAAAGTAAACATTAAAGTGAAGAAAATATTGATTTTATGTAGACTCACTTGAATTGTTAGAAATAAAGTATAACGTTCAGAGGATGGATAATTTTCTGTCACAGTCAGTGTGGGTGAAGAGACAGAGAGTTTGGGAACAAAAATATTAAAATTCACATTGATTATTCACCGAATTTGCCTTGTAAATGTCAAGAATTTCTACCCCCACTTTAAAGAAACAATGAAAATCACAAGATAGTGTATTTCAAGATGTAGGTATATACCAATGAATACTATCCTTTTCCAAGAAACAAATGTGAACAAATCACAATCAGAACATAATAAATATGAACATTTCAAGCTACAATACCCACCATAAAAGTGAATTAAATAAAATAATTCAATATTAGGAAGTTCTATGTTATATTTCCTTTACAAACATTTGTGATAAATATCATATAAGGGAAGTTTGAGAACAAAAAGGAACACAAGAGAGATGAAAGAAATATTTTGGTAGATTTTTCTAAAACCATTGCCTAAAACAGGAATCCCCTCAAACACACTAACTAAAATACAGTGACTTAAGGGCGAGCACAGTTTCAGGTTCACCTGGAGCAGCCGTAGTTTATGTGACAGTAGTATTCAACTAGAAAAGATGGGGTTGCTGTTCGAAATAAGATAGCAAATTCATAAATAGGCCAAAGAAATAATTTTCCATTTGTAAGAAATGGAGGGGGTCAAAAAGTCAGAGGGCAGAAAGCACATCATCCTTGGGAGGGAGAAAAAAACATTCCCAGCATTCACACATGAAAGAGATGATTAGTTAAGTACATGTTCCTTAGGTAGTGCAACACCCCCCATTTGATGAACAGATGACGTTCAACTAAGAACGCAGTAAAATACGTTAAAGCTTCTGTCTCTCCCTTTCTCACTTTTTTGCATAAAACAATCAAAGTTAGGACAAATTACAGGAAAATTATTTTGCTTCGATGTTAAAAAAAATACTTTAACATTTTCTGGCTAAGTAGTCATCTGAACAAAATCATTATACTCTTAGCAGCATTCTCAGAAAAAAAAAAAAACTTAGAAAGAAAAAAAAAGTAGAATAATATTTTTTAAAATTTCAAAAAATATTAGTGTGAAGCAAAGATTTTCTATCCAGTCAAACTTCCAATTAAGTATCAAAGTCAGAGAAAAGTAATGTTAATATAAAATACTTTATCTCAGGGAATTCCGTACTCACACCCCTTTATGAGATGTGACTAGAGAAAAATCTTCACCCAACAAGAATTTGATGGAAAATACAAATAAAGAAATAATAAAGATGTTTCAAATTTAAATGTTTTGACCTAAAATTAAATAAAATGGCAAGTGAAGGGGAAGCAGTATGCAAATTTTGCATATTTTGATAAAATAAAAATAATACAAGTATTCATGAGAGAAAAATGGAAAAAAGTATGAAGTACAGCTTATTGAATATGTAGCATGTGAGACTAAAGTAATAGCATAGAAATCTAGTTAATCAGATAACAAGAGACTAAATAAGAAAAGAAGAATGTATTTCATTTAAATATGAGAGACTTCTGTGTTTATGTGGGTCCACATTTGTGTGCTGAGGACCAAATTCAGATCCTTGAGCGTGCTTGACCGGCCCTCTACTACTGAGCTAAGAAAAATGATGTGAAGATATGACTATTAAAGGAAAGAATATGTTGAAATGCAAATATTTCTTAAAATGTAAAATACAGAACAATGAATATATATAATTGACAGAAAGAAATAAGAAAAATATAATATGTAGGATTATAAGGTATAAAACAAAGTTTGGTCCAAATATAATGTACGTATCAGCGAATTTGCAAGTCATTCACTTTGTGCTCAAAAAAATATTCAATTGTGTACCTTCTTCAATCGACATGCATAAATTCATTAGGAGAATGCTGAGAATGAAGAGTTATCTAAAGATCTCCCAGAAGAATTGGAATTATAAAAATGTAGGTTTAGTTATCTTGTGCCAGACAGGATGGATTTCAAATGAAAACACATTACCATGAGAAGGAAGGATATTTGTTTCTTTCACTATTAATGTGTAAATAAATATGCAGCATGCAGTCATTTATGGTTTAAGGATGAAGATTTGTCCCGAGAAATGTACCTGTAGGCAATTTCAATGTTGTGTGAACATCATAAAGTATTTATTCAGACTAAGATACCTGTGATGTCAACGGGAATTATAATCTTATGAGAAGCGCTTTATGTATATAGTCATTGATTTAATCTTGATAATGTGGTATGTGACTGCCTTTTTGGTGTACAATATGATTTGTTGATATCGTGATGGAAAATATGAGGGAAAATGATGGAAAACATTATTAAATTTAAAATATGTGTATCTAAATATAAAAGGAAATGAGGACAAAAGAGGTAGAGTGATATTGTGGAATGTCTAAAGTTGAACTGACTAACAAATGTATTATCTCTTATACTTAGCATTTTGTGTGTGTGCGTGCGTGTGTGTGTGTAGGGAAGCAATTGAAATCTATTCTCTTTGTTATTTTCAAGAGTATGATACACTTTTATTACCTGCAGTCATCATGTTGTACAATAGATCTCTTGAACTTCTCATGAAACTGAAGTGTATTCTATGTTTTTAATATTACAAAATTACAATTCTCAATTTAGATGAGCACAATTTTAACAAATAGCAGGATTTACTTCTACAAGGCAAAAGGAAATCAAGGACTCTCATTGCAAGATTTTCAAGTAGCCAGACTAGATATAAGATATATAACATAAATAAGTCATAGCTCATGAATACTTATCAAATTTTAAAATATCATATCAGTAAATCTGAACTCTCTAATCATTGTGAGAGTGAACTTTTTAGTAAATGGTTCTGGGAGAAATGGATAATATATTTTGGACAAAAAAGATTTATTTAAACTATGTATCACATCGAGTGCAAGAATATACACCATACAGTAACGGGTGCCTAATTATAACAAGTAGAATCCTGAATGTAATAAAGGAAAAATCAATGCATTCTTTTATTGGGTGGATATATGACTCAGAATAAATTGTAACCCACTGAGTTAAATAATAATCCATGCAATAATAGGTACATAAATAACTAAATAGTAAATGGCTGTGGGATAGAAGAATAGTGTAGATATTAAGAGAGAGAGAGAGAGAGAGAGAGGGAGAGAGACAAAGTCTAACGTATACAGTGATTAATAGGTATTAATAAAATGACAGTTACTAAATCATTTTGACACGGCGATACTGTTGCTGAACATTAATAATCGTTTCAGATATTAATCATCTATGTCTTGGGAAAAGAATGATATGGGAATATATTGCCACAGGTATCTCCCCATATGACACTTAATAAAAGAAGTAACTTTACTCTGACACGCTTGACGGACACCCGTTCTGAAATAGGTTCAACGACGGCTGATTCATCTGATTCGGAAGCGGGAGATCACGCATGCACACGTTGTGGGAAGGGGGCTCCTTACTTACACGGAGGCCGCAATGGAGAACAGCACGCGCTCCTCTTGAGCTGGTCCATGCCGGACTCCGTAGCTGTGCAGCACTCTGCTCTGTCTGCTTCCTTGTACCACAGATGACAATACGAGGAAAGGAGACACACTGCTTTACACTAGAGGACAAGATGCCTCGCTAAGTTAGTGTGCCGGAAGGAATCCTGTTTTGTGGGTGGAGGGTCCTGAAGCCGACTCCGCACTGTCCCAGGCCATTCTTCGCTCTTTCATTCTAGTCTCAGTCCTTTATATAGTGATTTCTGAGAACTGGAAGTGAGAAAAGGCGGAGAATTGGGGCTATTCAAAACTCTGTGGAAAACTATCCTGCACCAATCCAAAGCAGGTTACCAAAGTTAAGATCAATGGTAGTGGAACTAGTCTTCATCAGATGTTTCTTGCTATTATTAAAAATTGAAGTCTGTGGAATTTCTGCCACAAATGCAGAATTTGAATACATAACTATGATGAAATACCAAGTATATAGAATGAGACATTCTGCATAATAATTATTCACTTTAAAATGTCAATGTTTTGAGAGATATGGTTAGCACATTTTACAAGATAGAGAAACTAAAAAGATGTGGTAAATCACCACGTAAGTCCTTATCAGGTTCTACTATGTTTGTTCACTAATAGTGGGACATTAGCAGGACAACTGGCAAAACTGTACTGTCTTCAGGTTAATAACTACATTGTGTTAATAACGATTATCTGATCTTGATAGTTATACTCAATATGTAAGGCAATGTATAACTTACTCATTCCTCTTTCCACATATGGAACAATGGACAGCGGAGAGTGCTAAAATAAGTAATTAGATACTAACATTTGTAAAATGAAGATGGAGGGCAAATGGAAAGCTTTCATTTTCTCCTTATGAATATGGAAGTATTTCAAAATAAAAAATAAAATTTTCTTGCCAATTTTATTTCTTTCTGTTCATTTTTTTTGAAGGTGAAGGACTTAGAAATAAAAATCAAGGAAAAAATCATGCAAAATTAATACAAGAAACTAAGTAAAATATTTTACATTCTAAAATATTAAGAAAATGGGAAAGGGATTAATTCAAGAAAGGAAAATGTGAATAAAATTGAAATATAATGGTGACTTCTAGGTGACTTGAAAGGCAAAAGTTTTATTCTTGTTATTTTTTGTGTTGTCAGTTCATGTCAGTGTGGATTGCAACTTAAATGTAGGCAAAATCTAATTCCAGATTTTCTGCTTTTTTTTCTCTATATGATTATGCAATAAAAGATACCAAAGTAATTCATAAATCAATATAAGGAACTCAAACTAAAATGATATCCATATCATTGCAGAAAGTGTACAGATTTGGGAGCCAGACAGATCTGCATTTGAATTCCAGTCTTTCAGTTTCTAGCATTTTGACAAATGTTAGTTCCCTTTTTTAGAAAAGAAAACTGGCTAATTTTGTCGCACTCTGCAAATTTTAAGATGTGTTTCAAGAACACAGAAGGAATTTAAATCTGCAGTTTTTAAGAGGCTAGCTAGTTTCATTCAGCCAGCTAAGTCTTTGCCAGATCATAATCCATATTTTTCTGCATTAACATTTTCTCGTCTGAAATTCTGCTTCAGCAAATGCCGAGGTGGCTCCAAGAATGTGATTGCTTAACAAGCAACCCCCTAGATGATTCAAATGTACATTACATTTTATGAATTGCTGCTTTAGATGGAAAATCATCACATTACTGCAGTGGGGAAAACTTGCTCTGAAATCTTAATGTTCTATGAATCTTTCCTGAAAACTCGTTTTGGATATATTTGTTTAAATGGAAAATTAGAGAAAGCAATCATTTATAGATGTTTTCTTAATAGCAAAGATCAAATTTGAGTGAGAAAAGAGGCTGTTTTTATTTTTTCCATGTATTATACTTGCCGAAAGTTTTGCCACGGTGGTTGCCACCCGCGTTGTAAATCAGAACAGTGATGCTAAAACATTCACAGATCAGTGGAAGAGGGAAAATAACATGACGAAGCCAGTGATTGAACAAAAGCATGAAGAAATTGAGAAAATGAATCACCGAGGTACTTGAACAAATACAAAGAATTATTTTCGACAACATGTGTTAATTCGGGATGGAAAGAACGAAAGAGTCTCCTCGTCATTATGTAACAAATCTTTTGGGGGAGAACACCACATGAACAAACATCCTTAATTTTTAAGGGAATATTTGCAGATCTTACCATTGCTCACATCCTGGTTTAATCAAATACTAAAAGAAATTTTCAATTCAAATTTCTTCACTCCTCCCACATTCTTATGTTGGAAGCAGCTATGCCTATTGAAGGAATACTTTCTCATAGCAATTTAAAAATACACAAAATTTTTCAAATTGACATACAGATGTCAACCAGTTATACTAACAACAACACTTCATCACTAAAATTCATAAGACAAAAGTTATGCTATACTTATGAGTATAATTACATTTATCGGTGTAATTACAGAACTAATATAACACTTTCTGTTCACAAGTAATCATGCAATATTTAAGCTTCTGTGTCTGATTTATTTCACTTAATATTACAGTCTCAAAGTACATATGTTTTCTCACAAATAGCTAAAGTGTATTCTTTTTTATGTAGAGTTGTACTCCCTGTGTATAAATACCATATTTTACTTCTCCATTAATTTGTTGATGGAAATACAGACTGCTTCTAAGATTCGGCTACTATGAATTTTGCATAAACATGGGTATGCCTGTATCACTGTAATATGTTGTCTTTAACTATTTTGGGAATATACACAGAAGAATAGCATGTCAAATGGAATTTTATGAGAAACCCAAAATTTAAATAAAGTGCAAAATAAAAGAGAGATAATAGGAAATATCCCTGTAGATCTTTTACAAAAGGGAAGGGGACCAATAAATGGAGGGAGAGGGATGGAGAAGGGGGGATGAACAAAGAATTGAGATCTGTTATTTCCATTTTTCAACCTCCATAAGGAAGGTAATCATTATGTACTGCAAATAGGTAGTAATAAAAAATAAAAATTGAGAAAAATTATCCAAGTGACATTTTTGGAAAAGCATCACAGCCTCCTATGTCTACGTCATGGAAAATAAGAGCAAGGGCTGGGAATTTAGCTTAGTGATTAGAGTGCGGCCCTGAGTTCGATCCCTGGTACCACCAAAAAAAAGAAAAAAAGAAAAAAAAAAGAAAAGAAGAGCAATTTTTAGATAAAAGAGTAATAATCTCCCACCTCCATTAAATATCAGTCTTCTTTGTGTCCTTGATTAACTTCACACACAGATGAAACACGTTTTCTTGGCGTAACCTAATTATATTACAGACGTCAATCTTGCATGAAAAACATCCACATGTAAGCTGGAAGCTTTGACGCATTAAACAAAGAAAAAAATAAATTATATTTACTTATTTCTAGTCAAATGGTCACTGATTTTATTTTATGTGGATTAGATACAAGGATTATGACATTTTGAAATGTAAGAGAGAGTACCCTTTTCATTTAGAACAAAAGGAAATTGATTCACTTGGGTTGAATATAGACTACTACTAATTTTATTTAAGAAAAAAAGTACATAAGGGCTAAAATTACGGTGTAATTGTTAATATGCTGGGCTAGTGATGCGATAGAATTTTACATTTGCTTTTATGCATAAAGGAGATGATTGAGGAAATCCTAAAATGTATAATAAAAAGATTTAGGTGTAAAGTATGTCATAGGATTATTCATAAAAATGCTTAATTTAGTAATTCTAATTTGAAAGAAGAAATTCTACAATAACTACTTACATTTTATTTTAGATACATATCTAAGATTTAAACAAACATCACTATTTCAATTATAAATAAGATCAAAGGACTTTTAAAATGTTATGTCTACAAATATTAACTGAGGACTACTGTAAAAATCTAACTTTTTGGAAGTATTGTTTTCAGGACTGTTAAACAGCCTTTCCCTTTTTCTGCACTGGTAAATTGCCTGATTTCTCATTTTCTCCTACTTTGACTTTGTAGTCATGCCCTCATTACCACATTCAATTAATTAATGCACAAAGGTAATGTTCTATTACTCACAATACATGGAGTTGCATTTTTGACTCAAAATAAATAGGTCAGGGTCCTAATGCAAGGTGAGTATTCAGAGATCAGAGGAAACAAAGGAAAGTTACTTCTCGTGGTTATTGAAAATATTAAAAATAAAATCCATTGCTTGAACAAAGACCTCCTACAAGGACAAGGGAACAGAGAGAGAGACACACACACAGAAAAAGAGAGAGGATTGAAATTAAATGTAAAAGACAGAATTACATTAATGTTTATGTCACCCTGCTCTGACCTGACCTAGTGGAATTAGATCAAAAGTCTTTATTTCGTAATGTACTAAATCTCATTCTGAGAGAAAACATTAGAATTAATTTAACTCTTTAATATTTGTATTTATCACATTTCTCCACCAGCTACAAAAAAAAATCTCAATCTTTGGATTTCACTGGATGTTAAAAACAATTCTTAACTCCTTACTGAGTTACTGTTGGTTTCTCAGAATATTTTACATTAATTTGTTTAAAAAACACATGTGACAAATACAGCTATGACTTTTGAATCTTATGTTCAACTCTGCCTTGGTAATAGAATCATTTTAACAAGCAACTTATAAATAAAGTTCTTCTCAAAGACAGTCTATAAAGTATCACTTTGTGTTTGATCGTTAAACAGAGCTAAAATCCATTACCTATAACAAAACATACAGGATCCCCTAATATTAATAGCAACTCTGTGATGAGATACCGTCTGAACTTCAGTCATGTTGATCTCCTCCTTTTTCATCCTATGATCGACTCTTCAACATATTTGCTACATTATTAATATATTGAATGAATCTGCTTATAGTAAGAAAATAATAACAGTATAGCTGCTGATAATACAGGCTCTTCCAATCACCCTTCTCTGTATCTAATTTCAGAATCACCTATTCTGTCATGATATTTTCAATCTGAAATTGTAAGCAACCTGGGAAGACAATGCAAAGAACTTCTGTTCTCTGCTGGGTTACCTGTTTCCCTCTCAACTCTCCAAACTCTGTTGTTTCTGTTGTTAGTGTCGTTTGTTTGTTTTTGCTTTAGGTGTGATGTTGTTACCAATAGAGAGTCCTGGCTTCCATGCCTCTTACTTTCCTGGGAGAATGCCCTGGGGGGAAATGTCAGAGAAAATTTTTGTGTAATATGATCCAAGTAAGCCTTTAAACCTGTGGGATTTATTACTAGCGAGAAAATTCTCAAAATTATATGCAGATTTTTGAGGGCATTAATACCTTCCTCTGTTCCCTGACTGCCTTTCTCTTCACTCGCCTTCCCAAGATTCAGCCTTCCTCATTGTTAAGTTCACATTTTTACATCGTTTCTCCATTTCTTTCTTATTTGAAATTCTATTTTCTAATAATTTCACTCTTATATAATTTTAAAAGCCCTTAAATTTATCATTTTCCCAGGCTTTTTAGGTTAAGATTGACAATCTAAAATTGTTTGTATATTGGGTATGCAACACAATGTTTGCTTATACGAATGCAGTGTTAAATGATTCACAAAATCAAAATAATTATTGTATCCATCATATCACATACTTGTTATCTTTTGTTATACTCACACCTGAGATGTACTTGTTTTAGTTACTTTTCTCTTGTTGCTGAGACAAAATACCAGACACCCAAAGTGGAAGGGGGAGGGGTTTATTTAGCTCACAGTTTGTAGAGATTTCAGTCTACAATCAGCTGGGTGCAAGGCAGGGTGCGATGGCAGACAGGCAGAAGGCAGCAAAGTAAGCGAGGGCGTAAGCAAGGGGTCTAACCAACTTCTTCCTGTACTTTATATTTTATCCAGACTATCTGGGTAGCACTCCCACCCTTAATCCCAGCACCCTTAATCCTAATATCACATCCTTTATCCCAGAAAAACTATGCAGAACAATCAGTGGGCTAATTTAGTAATCACACGGCCACCTCTGAAAACGCCTGTCTTGTGAACACCAGAGGCTTTGGTGGGACATGTAGACACAAACCATAACAGTTTTCTTAACAGCTGATTTCAAGTATATACTACATTAGTGACTATAATAACTGAGCATTTATTCCATTTTATCAGTATCTCTGTCTTCCCCCCTCACTAGTAATTGACTTTCTAATGTCTGTTACTCTGACTTCTATTATTTTTTTTTAATTCCACACGTGATTGGAATCATACAGTGCTACTCTTTCTGTGAGAGGCTAATTTTGATTGGCATCACAGTTCTTCAGGTTCATCCATGTTGTCACAAACTTCACCATTTCCTGCCCCATATAAGGCTGAGTACTATTCCACTGTCCGGGTGTATGGATGTGTGTGTTTATATCACCCTCTATCTAGTCATCTGTTGGCGCACATTTAGCTTGTTTACATATCTTGGTCATGTCAAGGGTACTGCTGTGATCACAGTGTAAACAGCCCTTCAATGAGTGATTTTATTCCTTTGGAAACATACGCAAGAGTATGTTGACTAACTTCTTTTCAGTTGTTTTTTGTGTTTTTCTTTTGAAATTTGCTTTTTCAAATCACATTTTAATCGATCCATGAAATATTTCACTTGACAAATATCTCCTTCGACTAGAAGACAAATTGTAGAAGATTTCCCTACTCAGTACAAAGCATACCATCTGCCTTAGGAGTAAGCTCACTTGATTTTTTAACATTAGTTGCTTTAAGTGCTTAGTCGTTTATGTAGAAATCCAACATTATCTATGTTTTGAGTCATGTAGAAAGTTAGCAATTACATCTCATTTAAAACATACTAGAACTGCACCAATAGGTAGGACAGACAAAATTCTGTTCATTTAGTGCTGTTTTGGTAATTTCTTAATTATTTCTAATTATTTAAAGCAAAATCTGTAAGTCATCCAGTGATGCTTCTGTGATTAAAATTTATTATAAATTTCAATTAATATCTCATATTTTATTAGATTTAGAATTTTGGAAAAACACCTTGATTTTCATTTGATTTTAAATGAACTTTGGTGTTTTTAACGCTAATAGAACAGATTTGACAATTTTTTGTAATGAGGTTCTGTTAATATATAATGACAAGTTTATTTCTTACAGATTTTAATTAAACAATATTTTCAAGATTTAACCCAATGGAAGCTAATAAAGAATAAATAAGAATGTTTAAGCACACATCATAAAACACGTTATTTTGAGAAATATTTTGAAAAGTTTATATATGCAATTCTCATTTTTCTTGAAGCACTCCATAATGTCATAATTAGAAACAAGGAGACTGTTGATGGCATACTATCCAGAGCTTACATAGAAATAAAAACATACTGATACGGAATATTGTAACATCCTCGAGAATTTTGCCTAAAATTCACTGTGAATTCTTAAAAACAAAACAAAATAAAACAAAATCTAAAACAGTTTGAGAGGCTGTAAAACTGGCATGGTTTGGATACAGATTTAGGTATGATTCATTATTCAATTACTGGAAAAGTGCATTTCTTTCCAACATGTTATACTAAACATATAACTTTATATGAAAACAGTATATGGCATAGAAAATAAGTTTCCCCATATTTGAATTTAAGTAAAAATAAAGCAGATCATGGCTGGAATAATTCCTTAAGTAGAGATGATTCTTGTCTAGACAATTCAAAACAGATAATGCCGTGAGTTTTAAATAGACATTTAAATGTCAAGAAATGGCAATGCATATTTTAATTATTCAGTACTTAAAAGCTCAAAGACATGTAAGAAACTGAGCACGTCAGGATAAAATTGGCACATTATGTAGCAATAATATGCATTTTCCAAGTAGTATGCCTATAGACATAAAGAGAATAAGATAGGAGGGTGGAAACTCCATTTCATTGCTGTTATTTTATTCAGTATTTAGATGAAAGCGTAAAACATATCTTGTAATTTTTCAGTTTTTATTTCTTCTGAATATCAGCATATGAAAGTGGCATTCTACTGTGGTCAAGAACAGATCTTTAAAAAAAAAATCTTTTCACTGTTATGTTTGGTCAGACAGAGGCATTTCCTTTTTCTCAATTTGAATGGCCTGCATAAGCACTTCTTTCTGGTGTATGCACCCGACTGAAACAAATTAATAACTGCCCTTGACTGTATAACAACATTGTTTTTGCTCCCTTCATTTTCATATTTGTCCTTCCGTGTTCTTATGAACTATGACAGAGAATTTATCTCTCACAATGTCTCTCACAGATAAGGATTTGAAAAAGTGGCCAACTATTCTACAATAATGCTTTTCTATTGGCCAAGATAATAGGTTTTACATTAAAAATTATCAAATGTTGCAAAAACTTATGATTTTAGTTAGTGTACACACATGTAGGCCAATATTCAAACAATGTTAGACTTCACTGATAGTGCGATCTTGTTAAAAATCCTAACAGGTCTTACTTATACCTTTTATTTTTTCACTCTGATCATCCTATTCAGATAGATCCTCTTTCGCTTTAACGCCAGTTCAAAAAAAGCTTAAGTTTCAGGAACAGAAACTTCTGTATTCTTTCATGTTATATACAAGTCTAGTGTAAATGTTGAAATAAAATCGTTAGTGAAACCATTGGGGAAAGAAAAGGATCCCCCCCGCCCCCCCGCTAGGGATTGAACTCAGGGCCTTGTGCTTCCAAGGCAAGCACTCTAACCACTGAGCTAAACCCCCAGCCTAGTGTACTCCTATTTATATGCTCTATAAATACTGTAGCGAGTGAGTGAATAACCAAATAAATTTTACATCTTGATAAATGTTTGCAGTTGTATCACAGACTATGGGCAAAATTCCATAAAATCGTAAGTTTAATTAGAAATATTTTTCAAATGCCATACAATTACTCATGGGAGGAGCAGAGAGTGTATTCAAATGACTCTCTGATGTCAAATCTGTGTCTGAGAAAATATTTAATTTAGTCACTGTGTTTTTTACTCTTATATTACTATGTATAATATAATTCTTACAAAATTAAATGAAATGCACAGTAAAGGTTTTAAATGAAATGAAAAGGAAGTGTAAATTATGCAGTGAGAAATAACGTGTTCAATGCAAGCTGGTGAGATGACTCAAGTTTCCCGCATTAAACGACAAGCTTCATCTTGCTTCTTTAGTTTAGGAAGGAATGCTGTCAAAACCGGCCGAGCTGTTCTAACAGACTTAGCACCATTTCCACAAACAAAGCACAGCATACCCAGAGGCATTAGGGAGCAAGACTTTCCAAAGATCATGTGTACTTTGGCCATCTGTGTATTTTAAATTTTTGAGAACATTAAATCTCACAAAATTGAATAGTTTGCACAGACTTTCATGCATTTGCATGCATTTCTTAGTGTTAAATTTTACTTTCTGAAACTACTATACCTCTGAAATAGTTTTTCAAAGTCAATTTCAGAAGATAGGATCTTATTTTCTATTAGTTTTGTTGTATCACTTGATGATGTGTATCACTTGATATATCTCAGAAATATTCTTGCAAAACCAATAACTGAAGGTAGAGTCTTATTTTTCCATTGTTTTCCTTTTTCTCAATAACACGGTTCCCAGAAAAACTACCTGGAAAGTAATAAATATAATAAATTCATATTTAAAAAGCTTTAAATGTACTCAGATATCAAAATAATAGTAATTTTCAAAATAAATTGCAAATAGACATATAAACAATAGAGAACCATTTTGGCTCTCATACCAATGATAATTTAATGTTATAAAGAGCTAGTGGCTGGAGATTTAGCTCAGTGGTTAGAGTACAGTTAGAATACTTGCCTTGCAAGCACAAGCCCCTGAGTTTGATCCCCAGCATCAAACAAACAAACAAAAAAAAAGAGCAACGATTAGAGCAACGGTAGAACGGGAAATAACATGTTTTTATATTAAAACTTCTTTTTCACGAGTTATTAAATAAAATATCACATCAAATATTAATGCAAATTAATTAAGACTTTGACGTTGCTTTAAATTAATTGTATATTGTAATATCTGGAACATCCTTCTGGCTTCATATTTAGGTTTTTTTATTTCCATAGAAGATATTTAAAGTGTTGTACTGAAGCTGATATTCAGAAAAATTAACTAACTTTTATGTGGATAACTTATCATCTTGTGAAATCATACCTCAAACTCATTTACTTGAATCTAAACCTAATTTTCAATATCACTCTCCTCTACTTCTTCAACATACTTCTCTAAGTCTTGTAACATACTGATCCCTAGAAAATTATATCCCTCCCATGTAGAAATGAAAATAGTTTTTTTTATTTGTGTGAGGAAAAATTAAATTTAAGAGACAACTTCATAGGAAATAAGTGGCACATGGCTATAATCCCAGCACTCTGGGAGACTGAGAAATATCTCAAACTCGAGGCCAGTCTGGATAGCTCAATCCCTTAGGAAGACCCTGTCTCAAAATAACTAACCAATAATAATAATAAAGTGCTGGGATTTAGATAATCAAAAGGTCCTGTGTTCAATCCACATTGCTACAAAGAAAAAAATATATACCAAGGAGATAACTTTAATATATATTTAAACTAAATAAAATAAAACTTATTTACAAAAGAATGTTAAGATTTTATTTATGAAGTTACAACCTAGTTGGTAATCTGTGAGAAATGTCAGCTTCTAAGAATTCTTCAAATCAGGTTCTTAAGAAACTTGCATAAAATATTTTTTAGGAAATATGCAAACTTCACATGTACCTGTATATTGACACAAGCATATATATCCAACTGTATATATATTCAATAAGAATCTGATATAAAATATAGTTTTCACCCAGAAACTTTATTTTAGAATATATGAAGATTGTTACATGTCATTTCTTAAAGGGTTTTTCCTTTTAAATTCTAAAACAGAATTGATTGTTAATTTAAAAAAACTGCATAAAAGCATAGTACATTTTATTTATAATTATGAAAAATATAAAATTACACAAGAGTTATTACTTATTCATCATTACACATACCTGGTTTGTGTATTGCACAAACATTCAATAATTACTAAAATGTCCAATTACTGCACTCTCACCTTGGGTGTTTTTCAAAGCATTTTTACTTTTCGGACACTATATTCTTAGATACTGAATTTGCTTTTGTTATGAAGTACTATATTCTTATAAATTAAATGGTATATGAACTGAAATTTGAAGTGGGGACATCACTTAAAAATTTAAAAGAATAAAATTGCAAGGTGGCACGTGCATGTAATCCCCGGACTCCGGATGCTGAAGGAGGAAGATCGTCATGAGTTTGAGGCTAGTCTGGGTTACATAGTGAGTTCAAAGTCACCCTGAAGTACGTACAGAGTCTCAAAACAAACAAACAAATGAACAATGAAACAGAAAAGCATCCTGGCCACAAATTTGTGGAAAGAAGAAGGTCGTGGTCCCTTGAGATGGCTCCATTACTAAAAAGAAACATTTATTTTTAATATGACATGAGTTCTATACATGATTCACTGCGGCACTGAGGATATCAAATTCACTTAAACTAGTAAAATTCTTATTGCAGTGCTTTGAAACGATTCTTTGAATCCTGTTTTTTCTTCTGTTGGCTATACTATACATCTTTATTCTTCCCTCACTGGAGTGACTGCATATCCAGGCTCAGATTATCAAAGGCATTGGAAGAGAACACATGGACTTCATGTTTTTTCCAAAGACTCTTTTGGCACTCTGTGTGTTCTCAACATGCGATAGCTGACAATTAGTCTAACTGATGCATGACAGATACATTGAGTAACAACAAATGGTTATCTGAATATAATTCCTGAGCTAGTAACAGACTCAGCGGGGAGAAATCTCTATTCTACTTTGTAAAAGGAAAATTATAAAACAGTTCAGACAAGAACAAATTCAGACAGCAAAAGTTAATAATAAAAATATTTGTTACATACTGAGGACAACTTGTATTTATAAATTTATATGGATTGTGCTACAATCTATTTTGAACATGTTGCAAAACACTTTCACTTAAATGTTTATTTTTCACTCAATGTTTAAAACTTTTAATATTTCATGTCATAATTATTGTAGGACTTACTTTATGTTTGGGGGTGCAATATATGCATGGCAAGATAAGCACTACAACTTTCCATTCTCTTGAAATTCAGGTAATTTCTTCAGGGGAGACATTCCAAACCCAAACTGTGAAAGAAAACAAGAGAACGACATATATTTAAAAGAATACATTGAAGAACTGAGAGACCAAACATTATTTGAAGAAATGCACCAGTGTACACTGAGTTATTTTTACTAGCAGTTGTAATGCCTCTTTATATACCAACATTTAATTGTCTTATTCTTCTAAATGCTTATTCATAAGATTGTGTACAGTTCCTGTGTCCAGCATCTACAACAAAGAGAAAAGCATAAACTTGGACATTAAGACAAAAAGAAAATACTTTTTAATTTGAAAAATAAAAGTGTCGAATTTGTTTTTTGATACTCATACTAATTTTGGCAAGCCAATTTAATCTTTTAAAAAATCACTTTTAAAATTTTACATTTGAGTAAGACACCACATTCATTACTGAGATCAAAATCAGTGAAATAATTTAAATACTTTTTAAAATATTGTCATTACTTATATTTTAGTAAGTTTATTAAAATATTGAGAAATAGTTCTCGAGAAATATCTCCCAAAGTATATTTTGAAAAATAAAATTACTGCTCAATGCATAATGTTTAAGTTGAAACCTAAGTATGTACCAGACACTGTGAACATGATCTGTTTCTTAATTTGTAATATTTCAGAGTTTAAATTTATTTCTTGGTATATCTTAAGAACTAAGGGAGTAAGTATCCTATTTTATACTGGGCTCAACATTGCAAAAATATTGTCTCCACACCTTATTTTTAGCTAAATAAGCATAAACACATGACAGCAAATTGTCTTCAAAAGAAAAGTGCAAGTGTTTAATACCAAGGTCATATTGAAATCCCAGTAAAAAGGGTATGTAGATGCCTGTAGTGTTGTGGCTAATATTCACGTTATGCTGTATACATAAAATTTAAAATAACTATCTAAAGATAAAGCTATTTTATCTCATTTTTCAAATTATAATAGAAATACTGTCTTAGACTAGCTTACCACATGGGTGCTGATTCACTTTTACTTGGTTTCATAGACTTATAGTGAGAGCCATCTCAGAAAAGTCCAAAAATAATTCTTAAATCTGTTTGTGAGATTATGTCTAACACAACAACTCTCAGCAAATAGTAAACCTAATCAGAAAAGAAACTCTTTCTATGGTTCCATAAGCTATATTGAAACACTCTGGCTCACTGCTTGGCTGTATAATCCTCTTTCACCTGCATATCAAGGGTATACTCCTCGCAGAAGTATGAGGATTAATAAAAAAGTCATTAATAGTATCTTCTATACGCTTCCTTGTTCCAAAAGAGTTCAATACGAAGTATTTTTTTGTTATTACTTAGAACATTTCCAAAAGGTATACAAGGAACAGCAATCTTAGAGATAAGAAAACTAATTCAAAGGGATTAAAACTTTTACCAATATGATGTCAAATATTTGCTTGAAAAGTGAAAAGTTAAAAATGTTCAATTGGTTGTTTTTGGCTGTCAGTAGGTAGTGGGATCAGCAATTCTCAATACTGCTATTCAGAAAAGAGCTTTCCTAGATGAACTCTGTTTTAAACTGTTATACCCCAAATCAACAAGAAGTCACAGAAGCATTAAACACCAGAAATGGAAGGACTGTCAGAATCATTACTTCTTTAAAACAAAAAGACCCAAAGCAAATGTCCTGTCTGCTTGGGATATAACTGATCGTGGTTTTAATCACCCATGCCTACTGAATTTAATAGCAATTCATATAACAGAGTGAATGCTTTACTCAACATACATCCTTTTACATTTATTAAAAGTTTCCTTTAGGAATGGCAAAATTTTCTTACCTGAAATTTTATTTGGTGACATTTCTGGATAAACACTGGTGTTTTAGAGGAAACTATTTAATGTCATTTTTTTCCCTAGATTTAATTCCCCAATTTAAAATATTAAGCTAAACCTCTTCATCATTTTTGGTTTATTTTCTCAAGTTTGTGCAGAATCATAATATCTCAGAACTAGAAGGAAAAAACAGATTGTCTTCTGACACTTATCTCCTATTTTCTCTGCTTAATTATAGAATGGCTTTCCAAACTACACTGTTCATACTATCCACAATTGTACTAGAGATGCATTTTTGCTGTTGAGTTAAATTTTGTTTCCCTATGTCCCATCGACTCTGTTTCTTACCTTCTGTAAAGGCAAAATAAGTGTGATTCCTTACAATTTGAATATTCCACAATGGCTTTCCTCTCTGAGATCTGTCCAGGAAGTTGAGGCAGGAAGATTATGAGTTTGAGGAAATTCAAGGTAACATAAGTATGCCACACCTCAATAAACAAAAACAAAAACAACACACTCCAATAAAGCATACTCTTTCAAATAAAGCTTAATGACATTTTTAAGAAAGCAGAACTATAACCTCCTTCATAATGCATATCATAGCCAATGTAGATAAAAATCACTTGTACAGTATAGTGACTACATTTTAAATTACATCATTCAAAATTAATGATTAAATGACTGTTGCACAATTTCCAAGCATCTAATATAAATGACAACTTGCTTTCTGCTTTCCCAACCACTGAAAATTATACTGTTCTTTGTGAAGTATAATTTTCTTATATTTTGACCATTGTTTCTAATCAGAAACAGATAGCCATGTTTTACTGCTTTATTGACTAAAATAATCCAAATTTATGAATATGGTCTTCTGTGTTTTTTAATGTGTCATTGGTAAAGTGTTGAATATGGTGGTGTCAAAGGTATAGGCATGAACTAAGTTTTTAAAATTTTCCCTTCGATGGGAAAGATTAAAATCATATACTGTAGTAGCTATCTCTCCTGAAAGACTAGTGGCTAGAAGCATTTTTGTTTCTTCCAAATGCCAGTTCCTTTTTAAAAATTAATCACCAAAATCTGAAACTACAGTATAAAGCTATTGTGATCAAAAACAGCATAATACTGGCAAAAAGGCAGACACAAGAATCAATGGAACAGATTAGAAGACTCAGAAACAATTCCAAACACACTGAAATATCTCAACTTCAACAAAGGGGCCAAACACTGTCCCTGGAAGAAAGATAGGCTCTTTATCAAATGGTGCTGGAAAAATTGTCTTGCCACATGCCAAAAACTAAAACTAGGTACATGTCTCTCACTATGCACTAAACTAAAATCGAAGTGAGTTGAAGATCTAAACATTAAAACAGAAACACAAATTCTACTGGAGAATAGAATAGGAAGAACTCTCAAATGCATAGGGGTAGAAAAAAAAAATCATGAACAAAACCCAGACTCCACGGGAAATAATGCAAAGAATCCGTGCTTGGGACTGCGTCCTAGTAAAAGGCTTTTGCACAGCAAAAGAACTCACCGACAGAGTGTGATGAAAACCCACAGACTGGGAAAAAATTTTTGCCAGCTGTACCTCATACAAAGGTCTAACATCTAGAATATATAAAGAACTCAAAAATATCAAACCTTCCAAATTCAAAGTCCCAATCCAAAACTGTGTAACTGAAGTGAATAAACATTTCTCAGATGAAGAAATAAAAATGGCAAATAAATACATGAAAAAGTGTTCAACATCACTGGTCATTCGAGAGATGCAAATTAAAACAATGCTAAGATTCCATCTCATGCCAGTAAGAACAGCTATTATCAAGAAATCAACCAACAAGAAGTGCTATTGGGGCTATGGGAAAAAAGTATCCTCCTCCATTATTGGCGGGAATGTAAACTGGTCCAAACACTGTGGAAATCCGTATGGAGACTCCTCGAAATACTACAACTAGATGTTTGACCTAGCTATTCCTCTGCTTGGTAACGTCCCATAATAAGTGGAAACATCATACCACAGTGATATATGCACAACCACATTCATAACAAAACAATTTGTAATAGCTAATTTGAAACAACCCAAATGCCCAACAACTAAGAAATGGCTAAAGAAGATATGGCTTTTCTATACAACAAAGTACTACTCTGCCATAAAAAAGATAAACTAGAGACATTTGTAGGTAAATGGATGCACCTTGAGAACATACTCTTAAGTGAAATAAATCAGACCCTCAGGAGTATACATTGAATTGTTTCTCTGATATGAGAAACCATAAATGTAAATAAGGACAAAGAGATGTAATAGATATTATGTGAAAGAAAGATAATATTCAAAAGAGAGGAGAACTAAAAAGGGAGAAAATGGAAAAGAAAGAAGGGAAAAAAGAAATAAAGAGGAGTGAAAAAAATGGAAAAATGTAAATAAAACTGCTGTAAATAGGGAAGGTGGAGTGGAAAGGAAGGGTGGGGAAGAGGGGAGGAACCAAGATACACCATGTACAGGTACAAAATAACCATGATGAATGTGATCATTATGTATACAATGTACCAATGCATACTGTTGGTTGAAAAAAAGAATGGTATAATATTCAATGTATACTAGACATTAAAATCTAATGTGATTTAAATTTCACAATGTACTTGCAAAAAAACTCCACTATTTTTTTTAATAATAGTCAATACGTTATAATGTTATATATTTAGTAATTTACTTCCAAATAGAGGCAGAATATCTTTGGATATTTCAACTATTATATCAGTGAGTTTTATGTTTAAATATAAAATATTTTTATTAACTTAAACCAAGTCATACTTTCCTAGTAAAATATTTGTTGGAATGCAATGTTTAAATTTGTGACTCTCTGATAAGGTAACATTTTTATTTTGCGATGTTTTCATCAAACAAAAAAAAATGGCATTTCTCTATTAAAATTAAAATAATCTAAAAAAAAAAAAATCCAAAAACCTAAAGGAGAAAAACATAGACTAATTTGAATATGTATACATAGTTTCTGTCCAGAAATGCTAGAAATGTTCACAAATAAAAATGAGATTTATTGCTTTTATTTCCTATTATTTGGAAAGAGATGTAAATTTTGAACAATTAACCAGGAAGTCAATATATTGAGAGATCGTAAGAATAAAAATACGTATCAGTTCTCTTCCATCTACTCTGGTACAGCCTGCATGCAAGACAAAATAAAACTACCCTTTCAAATTGCCAAACTAGCTGTTTGGCCAACAATTTCGATTAGTGTAAAATGATCCAATTAATGAAGCCTTCAAAGGACTAAGAACAAACACCAATATCAAACAAGGCTGCAGAGAGAAATCTTAGAAGTGACTGTTTTGAACAGACTATTAACAACGTGAAATTTAGCTGAAATGTAACCAACCAGATGCTAGTGCTTGAATAAAGCAAATAAAAAACATTGCTTTGCTATTAGAAAGGTAGCATAAATTTTTCCTCTATGTCACTTAGTGTTGCCAAGAGACCCACAGAAGAAGATTCTGATTGTCTGTGAGTCTTTTCTAATTATTTTTATGTTCTGCGGTTCATTTAATTTTAGTTGGGGGTGTTTGGGGTGAATTTTGAAAGAAAAAAATAATTACCTCTAGAGTCCATATATTCTAGACCCTTGAACTTTCTAGGGAAGAAAAAAAGGAAAATGAAATAATACAACAACCAATGTTTAACTATGGAAATTACTTTGGTTGTAATAAGAATTTAAGTTACTGCTCTTTCATTGTTCAAAACACTCATTTTGGATAACTGCAGTTATTCTGCTGTATACTTATCAAAACCCACAGACTATGCAATGCAAAGAGATCCCTAATTTGTGAACACCATGAACTCTAGTTAATCATCATATAGTCATAGGAACTTATAAGGAAAAATATCACCTTAATAAAAGATGTTACAGGGGCAGGGGATTTAGCTCTGTAGTTAAAGTGCTTGCCTAGCAAGCGCAGGGTCATGAGTTCAATCCTTATCACAAAAAATAAATAAATAAATAAAAAGATGTTACAATAGAGGTAACAGAGAGGAGGGAGGGAAGATGTATTGGAACTCTATTTTTTGAAAATCACAAACTGCTCAAAAAACTGGGCGATGTGCCACATAATTGTAATGGCAACTAGTCCTGAATTTGAAGCAGGAGTGAGAAGTGGAGTCTAGCATGGGCACCACAGTGAAATCCTGTTCAACAACAACAACAGCAGCAACAACAACAACAACAAAACAAAGAAACAAAAAGGAAACAAACAGTAGCAAAACTGCTAAAATTTATGCATTAAAAATGAATTTTTCTAGTTGATATACAGATGCAATGGCTACAGTGACTTTTGCATAGCTTGGAACTTCAAATAATGCACTAAATGCTGATCACACCAGAATTTTTCTAAGACATGTTGCATTTTCTAGGTTATTTAAGCACTTTCTTTACATCAAATTTCTGAGTATATTATTTCTAGGGAAACTTGTACTTCTTTTCTTATTCATAAGATACGTATATATCTCTTGACATGGACTGAACAGTTTTCCCACTACCATTCACACACTAAAGTCCTAACCACCAAGGTGATGATATTTGGAGATTTGCTCTTTCAAAAGAAGTTAGATTTCAATGAGGTAATAAGCATAGGCTGCTCATGACCAGGTCAGTGTCCTTTAGGAAAATATATTACAGAGCTTTGTCACTGTGTTTACCCTGTTAGAATTTAGCCAGAAGACAACCATCCACAAATCAGGTAGAGCGCTCTTACCAGAAACTCAACATGTGGATTCCTTAATCTTGGACTTCTAAAGATCAGAATAGTGAGAAAAAATTTCTAATGTTTAAATTACTCGGTCCACAGAATTTTGTTATGAGATCCTATGCAGACTGAGGCAAGCCTTCATTAAGTTTATACTATGCCCACAAATTACTGGAAAGAACATCAAATATTCAAAATATCTTGACACCTAGATTATCCCTTGAAATAGACCAATTCTAATATGTAGTCATTTCTTCTTTTGCCTTGAACCTGAGTATTCTTATGATGATGAAAGGGTTAATTTGACCAGTATATCTGTGATCTTATTCTTTCAAGTTAGAGTTGACCAATAAAAGATTCTGAGTTAAATTTGAATTTTAGATAAACAGCTAATGAGCTTTCATTCAAGAATATTCCATGAATAATAACATTTATTTACTATTATTCTGAAAGTCAAGATTAAATGATATTGTTATTGTTTGGATATTTTATTTTACTCCCTGGCATTATTATTATGAAAGGATGATAAGACTATATTTGTGGTTTCCGAGTTTAGCATGTAGAATTACCCAGAAAACCGATACAGTGCAGACTACTGTGTGTCATCTCAGATTTTCTGATTCTCTCAGTGTGAAAGAAGTCCAAAACTTTGCATTTCTATCAAACTCCCAAGTATTGTTGGTGTTGAAAAAACACCAGAGCTTTAATATCACTTCAACCCCTTAAAATGCTATTCCTCTATTATTATTTGTTTTCCTTTATTATGATAATAGTCATGATAACATTTTGTTTAATGATCATTAAATCATCGTAGAAGAAAATTTTAGTTCTTTACATATGAAAAATTTTTTTTCTTAAAATAATTTACTATTACACAGAATGATTTTACACTTTAATTATAATTAACTATATTCAATTATAAAGCACATTAATTATAATGACTGTTGCATAAAAGGAGTGACACTAATGATAATTAATAATAAACTGATAATTCTGCACATACTCTGGCTAATATTTGCTCAATATTAGAGCCTATATAAATAAACTTTGTGTCATCTATAACCTTGACACAGACTTACATTTTCTCTTTTCTTTTGAGTCTAAGCTATCTAACAAACTTTAGAGTTATATATTTTTTGCAGTTCTAATAACTCCTGAAGAAACAAAAATCTTTGGTAGTAAAATAGCCTTAAGCTATTTTGTCTTTTCAGATTTGTATGTGCAAAATGCTGTCGCTATTGAAAAGTTTTATTCTTTCTTGTATCTCACCAAATGCTTAATTCACTTACACTAACCCTTTCCTTAGTCTGAAGTCAGATGTCCTTCTTGAAGCTTCTGGTTAGAAAAGTTTCTTATGTGTTACATGAGGTGGCTCACTGTCAGTAGAAAGATGTGAGGTGTAACTATATCCAAACTGTTTAATAATCACACTATTTTATATCCAAAAGGAGATCATGCTAATATGTTTCACAACTACAATTAATAACTTTTTTCAGAATTTTCCACCCCCAGTGTAGAATGGGATCATGGTATAATGGAGGCTGTGCTATTTCACTATCTGCTGATCAAAAGCTGGAAAAATGGAAAAAGTGGTGTTGTGTTTGTCATCAGGTCTAAAAAGACAAGCCAAGGAAGCTGGTGGTATAAGTCCTAAAATCAATTTCCCAAATGTAGGAAAAGAAAAAATATATATATACATATATATATGTAAGTAAGTGAGGTGAATACAAACCCAAAAAGCTGTGATCAAGATGGAAAGGCTCTATGCCACATTGTACTTCAAGAAGCAGAAATCTATCACAAGAACAAAATCTTAGAAGCCATTAGAGAAAGAAAATAGAAAAGTTCTCTATGCAAACCTTAAAGGTCAGGAGGGCTGGGAGTGAATTATTCCAAGCCCTAAAATACAACATTTTCCAACCCTGACTTAGGTACCCTGCAAAAATTTTCTTTAAATGTGACAAAAAATTAAGATATTTCCATGACAAGGAGAACCTCAAGAAATTCATCACTACAAATCCAGTGTTAAAAGAAATTCTTACAGATATTCTAGAAAGAGAATAATGAAGCCAACAATGCCAATAAGTAAAAAAGAATGAATATGTGTGGTGGAATGAGCACATAAGCAACAGGGGGACATAATGAAATCAGCAACAGGAAAATAATGCAATGACAGGAATCAATCCATAGACTTCAATGATAATTCTCAATGTGGATTCTCAGAATATGCAAATCAAAAGACACAATTTGGCAGAATCAATCAAGAAATAAAACTCAACCATAAGCATTATACATGAAACACATTTGATTTACAAAGAAACTCATGCATTTAATATTGAAGGATGGAAAACAATATTCCATGCAATAGGAATCACCCCCCCAAAAAAAGCAGGAATTGTTATTCTAATTTTAGACAAAGTGGATTTCAAGCCAAGATCTATGAGAAGAAACAAAAAAGATCACTACACGTTGAGGGAATAATTCAACAAGAACAGTTAACAATTATAAATATATACACACCAAGTGGCAGCACAGCCAACTTTATAAAACAAACATCATTGAGCATCACAAATCAGACAAACATTAAAATATTTTAATACCTTGCTCTCACCAATGGACAGATTAACGAGACAAAATTCAACCAGGAAATATCAGATTGCACAAAACCTTCGAACAGCTGGACTTATTTATCTGCAGAGTGCTCTATCCAACAGCAACAACAGAATACAAGCTCTTCCTAGGACGCATGGGACTTTCTCCAGAATAGACCGTGTACTAGCCCAATAGAGCACTAGCTCATAAGTAAATGCAAAATAATTGAAATTATTGGATCATAGTGCAATTAAATCAGAAAGCAAAGTCAAAAGACACCACAGAAACTAGGTAAACACATGGAAATTAAATAATAGCCTCTTGTATAATCATCAGTCACAGATGAAACTCAAGAAGAAGTTAGAAGGCTAGGCATGTAGCTCAGTGGTAGAGTGTTTACCTAACATAGCTGGAGCCCTGGGTTTGATTGCCAGCACCACAAAAAATAAACAAAGAAAAAAATTAGAGAGCTTTTACAGTCAAATGATAGTGCCAGTATGGCTTGCTGGAGCTATGGGACACAATGAAAACAGTCCTTAGTGGGAAGTTTATAGCAGTCCACTTAAGTAAGACAGAGTGTGCTTAAGCAAATAACTTAATGATGCACCTCAAGTTCCTAGAAATCAAATCAATGAATCAAAAATTTGGTTTTTTGAGAGAGTAAACAAAATAGGCAAAACTTTAGTCAATCTTACTAAAATAAGGAAAGAAGAGACTCAACTGCACACAACTAAAAATGAAAAAACTGAAATCACAACAGATGCTGTCAAGTTCAGGGAGATTGTTAGTACCTGCTTTGAGAACTTGCACTCTAGTAATGTGGAAATTTCAGAAGTGGATAAATTCGTAGATACATATAATCTACCAAAACTGAATCAAGATAATATAAAAATTGTGAATAATCAATATTGTGAAAATTTGTGAAATTGAATGAGTAATTAAAAGAAAAAAACTTACCAACTGAGAAAAACCCAGGTCCTGAGGAATTCACTAGCCAATTCTACAAGGCATTGAGAAGAGAGATAATGATAAGGCTCATCAAACTCTTTTATGAAATATGAAGGGAAACAGTGATCCTAGAGTCATTCCTGGAAGCAAGCAACACTGTAATTGCAAAACTGGAAAAGGATCCAACCAAAAAAGATAAATACAGGCCAAATATCTTTAATGACATTCATCCAAAAATTATCAGTAAATCACTGGCAAACACAATGCAGCAAATCATCAAAAATATACATCATGACCAAGTAGAATTTCCTCCAGGGATGAAGAGATGGTTCAACATGCACAAGTAAATAAATGTGATAACCACATAAACAGAAGCAAGGAAAAAAGTCACAGTCATTTTATTTTTTTTCCACACAGTCATTTTAATATATGCAGAAAAAGCGCTTTGCAAAAGTATAAAAACCATTCATGATAAAAAGCAAAACCCTGAAGTAAATAGGAACAGAAGATCTTTATCTCTCTGATAAAAGCCACCTATGCCAAATCAATGGCCAAAAGATATTGAATGGAGAGAAGCTGAAATCTTTTCCAGTAAAATCAAGAACGAGAAAGAATGTTTGCTGTCATCACTTTGGTTCAATAAAGTTCTCAAAATATTAGCTGGATCAATTAGACAAGAGAAAGAAATAAAAAGGATATGAATAGGAAAGAAAGAAGTTAAATTATCATTATTTGCAGATGACATGATCCTCTGCATGGAAGACCCTGAATACGCCACCAAAAGAATTCTAGAATTAATAACAAAATTCGATAGCATAGCATGATAAAAAGACAACACTAAAAATTTGATAGCATTCTTTTACTCTGATAAGAAACTCATGAAGAGAGAAATTAAGGGAACAACACCTTTCAAAATAGCATCGAGGCAGATGAAATATGTAGGAATTATCCAAACCGAGGAACTGAAAATCTCTACAATGAAAACTACAGTACTCTGAAAAAGAAAGTTTAAATAGATATCAGAAAATGGAAAAATATCCCCAGTCCCTGAATAGGCAGGATCAATACTGTCAAAATGGCCATAGTTCTAAAACTGTTATGTGGATTTACTGCAAATCCAATCAAAATACCAATAGCATTCCTTACTGAGCTAATAAAAGCAATCCTAAACTTCATATGGAACCAGAAAAGATCTAGAATAGCAAAAGAAATTTTAGGCAACAAGGAAAAGACAGGGGGCATTATGGTCCTGGTCTTCAAATTTGGCTACAAAGCTATAGTGATAAAAACAACATGATACTGGCAAACAAAACAAAACAAAACTGACTTGTGGATCAGTGGAACAAACTAGAGGATGCTGAAACAACTCCAAGCACACTCAGATACCTTATCTTTGACAAAGGAGCAAATCCTTTCACTGGAGAAAAGATATCTTCTTGAGGCTTAGTCAAAAAATGGGACTTTGAAATGAATAGATGCTGCTGAGAGGAAGAGTTACAAATGGCCAACACATACGTTTAAAAATGTTTAATATCACAGCCATGCAAGAAATGCAAATTAAAAGAATATTAAGGCTGGGTATGGTAGAACACAACTGAAATCCCAGCACTCACGAGGCAGAGGCAGAGAGAATGATCACTGTGAGTTCGAGGCCAGCCTGAATCCCATAGTGAGACCCTGTCTAAAAGGAAAAGACCATTGAGCTTCCATCTCACTCCAGAGATGGAGTAGTTGGCCATTGTCAAGAAATTAGTGTGCAGGGAAAGAGGAACCCAACTTCATTTTTGTTGGGACTGTAAACTGGTATGATCAGTATGGAAATTAGTATGGAGATTTCTCAGAAAACTAAAAATAGAAATTTCATTTAATCCAGCTATTCTCCTTCTACATCTCTTCCCCAGAGCTTTAAGGAAATCATATCACATTGATGTATGCATACCCATGAGGAAAACACAGAGAAAGAAAAAACGTTTTCGTAATCCAGCACAGATGATATATCTAAAAGTGTACCTTGATGTAGTATAATTGTCTTGTATGTTTCTTATGTTTTTGGTCTATTAATATGGTTGAAATCAATATGTATAGTAATTAACTTTATAAGAATTTAGAAGATGAATGAATCTGACATTGGCCAAAGGGAGAGGTGGAGAAGAAGGGAAAAAATAAAAAAATAATTGAGATGTGTTATTATACATAAACTGAGTTCCCATGATGAATGTATAGTAATCATGTACAGTAATCATAATGTACAGTAAACATGTGGTAATAGAAATTTTTTAAAGTAATGATAATAAAACAATTTAAAAAGTAAAGTCAAGAGAGACTGATGTTTCAGCAAAAGCAATAGAACAGAGATCAAAAAGGAGTGAATTCCTGTTTCCTCCGTTTTTCCTTCTGTTGAATCCCCAAATGTGTATTGGCTGACACCCTCCCACATTAAGGAAAACAATCTACGAATGTGCTGATTCAAATGTCAGTCGCATTTGAAAAAGCCTTTCATACAATACAAAAAAACATGTTTAGTGTGGTTGCTCTTCAGTCCAGTCAAGCTGACAAGTTAAAATTAACCCTCAGACAGACTCAGGGGGAGAGTCGAATCCTTGCTTTTGAATATCATAGGTTATAACTCTGTTAATGTACCATAGGAAATTTTTTTTTCAATTTTCTGTTTAATTTAGGATTTTGGATAGACCAAAATTTTCTGCTGCCCGTTCATCTTTTTCTTTTGATATTACTTAATAGTCACCATTTATAGGAATACAGGCATTTCTGAGGATATGTCAAGGGAAAAAAGAACCCAACACTCACCATCATTACCAAACCACGGTGAATCTAACAACAGATTTTACTACTTAATTTTAAAGGTCATTTGTGTACTCACAAAACGCAAGTTTAAAATGTGAGATTTCTTGTGTACCTTTAAATACAGAATCAAAGTTTTGTTTCCGTGAGCTTTATTCAGCTCCACCTCTATTCTTCTCTTTGGATCCCCTTTAGAAACCCCATCAGGGTGTGTTTGTTTGTTTGTCTTCAGTATTTTTTTTTTCTGGAAAAGAGCCCCAAGGCAATGTTCCAAGGATATATTTAAAATTTTATCCATATTCTTATTTCAAAAAAGTGTTACCCATGTATAAACTAACTTTAATAAGTGAAGGAAATTTCTTGTAAACAATATTGTTTTAAAAGAATCAGTTAGACAGAATAACTTTTTAAGAGTTACTTACTTCATGTTATTGTTGTTAGTTTAAAATGTTATGAAATGCAACATCTTTTCTTCTTTTAAAATATTTCCAAACTAATACTTCTGATTTTTCTCCTTTCTTTTAACATATTATTAGTTGAGCTGATTGGCATGTAGTCTATTGACTTCAAAGTGCTTTTCCTTCTACCTTGAATTGAAAATTATCCTATATTGGAGGCAATATCCTTTTCAATTTCTGTGACACATCTATGCAGTTTCAAAGAATAAAATTATGTTTGTTGTGATGTTGACAATATCAAGCTCATCTCGCTGCTAATAATGATGTTCATGGCTTCATCCTCAGTAAGAATGAGCTGAGAATCTCTCAAGGTAGAAACTTGAAATACTGTTGGAAACCAGAATGATGTAGAGGAGGGAACACATAGGAGACTGTCAAGAAGCGCCTGTAACCACTGCACAGAACATCTGCTTTCTACTGTGCCTATTTGCCTGACATGTGATGGAAAATCTCAGTGGACAACTATGATTATAGGTCTTTAACAAAGCAGAAACGGCAGAACCTAATAATATGGCATGACTGCGAATGAATTTAAGAAGATAGAATGGTTAGTTTCCTTCTCCTGTGCTGCATATGGAGAAATATAAAAACTGCAACATTCAATCAACCTCTGTAGGAACAACTTTGCAATTATCTGTCTCTCTGTGTCTGTCTGTCTGTCTGTCTGTCTGTGGCTCAGGCTAGAAAACAACAAACAGTGCCAGACATGATCTTCAGTGACTACCATTAAGTACTTATCATTAAGCTTTATAAAGATCAGAGAGTAGAATATCATTTTAACTTTCTTATACCTTTGGGTATTATAAATATTAAACAAAATATACCCGTAGGTGCTGTTTTCTACACTGTGAAATTAACTGGGAAACAGGATTGTGCAAAATCATAAGGAATGGTATAAATAAAATCCAATTCAATACCTTCTCTTCTTACTTTGAACACAATGTTAAAATGTTAAAAAAAGAAGGTGATTTTTTTTTTTTTTTTGAAAAGGAGACTTTAACACAAACTGAGGGACAACATTTGTATTAGTCACTTTTCCATTGCTGGCGCAAATTTCCTGACATACACATTTTAAAGGAGGCAGGGATTATTCCAGCTTACAGTTTCAGAGGCTTCAGTCCATGATCAGCTGGCTCTAAGGCAGAAACATCATGCAGAATGGCATGGCAAAGGAGTGCTGCTAACCTCCTCGCAGCCTGGAAGCTGAGGAAAGGAAAGAGCCTGAGAGGAAGGGGCCAGCAAGCAGATATAGTTCTGCCCCACCAGACCACCCGGAAGTGTGGCATGTTAATATTCTAGAGGTCTCTTATGCAAATAGGGTTGAATGACCATGATTAACCATCAGAGTATCAGTAAGCATATTTCAACCAAAATTCATTTTATTTCCCATCTGCATGGAAAATATGCCTAATTTAGAAAAGTAGATCCTAAAAGTTTGCCGCATACTAAATTGAATTTGAAATGAATTTGACCACATCTTTTCACACATAAACCACACAAAAGGCTACTTCACTTGCAGATCTCTGAGTATAAGCAAGAGTGAAAATCCTCTGGTTACTTATTCCTCTGTTTATCACACTTTTTTCATCCTAAGGAAAGTGTTTACAGTTTTTTCAGCCTGTCAGGTTTACCTCACTCCGGAGACAGGCTTAGACCTGTCGGTTATGTGATGTGTTACCATTTTAGTTTTCTAACTGTGAAGGTAGTTCAACTCTTAAAAGCATCCATGTGAACTAATTTGAAATATGAATGTTTAAAGGTTTATAATGTGCAGGCACATGTCATCAACACAATCATACGTGGACAAGTAGAGGAGTGGCTACTGCCTTAGTGAGAATTAAAACTAAAGTACAAATTTCTATTGTATTTTTCCATTTAATACATCCTACACACTATGCATCTTCTCCTTTCATGTCACTCACCTATTCACTAAATGTCAAAGGGAATAACAGTGCAGTCATCAATATTATCATTGCTTTATATTTTTACAAAATCTCTTAAAGAGACATTTACAGAACACTGCAGTTCAAATTTGCACTGTAATAAGTACATTATAGAACCAAAGAAAACTTTGAAATATCTCAAACCATGTTAAGTTGCAAATATACAGCATGCAAATGAAATGAATAACAATGAAATGATAGAATTGGGTCAGAAATCAAAATATCTTAAAATAAAATCTATCCAAGTCCACTGTTGTTTAAAATAGCACCAGATATTCAAAGTTAATATATAGGTGATTCGGTCAGCATTTTCTTGCTTATAAGGGAAAAGAATAATTGAACTCTGCTTAAATGCTACCACATTCCGATCAGAAAACATTAATGTAACAAAATAGAACGGATGTAATAGGAGGATTCAAATAGATGTATAAAACAGATGTTAGTATTTCATTTCTCATATTGTCCCCTGGTGTATAAAAACTCTCTTCTTTCTGGTATCTGGTCATTGTTTCCCCAGTCCTTCCTATGAGCAAAGAATTTCTTTATTTCCAACATTGCTTTTTAGCTTTTACCTTAAACTTTTATATTTATTTATTTATTTATTTATTTTTGTGGTCCTAGGGATCGAACTCAAGGCCTTGTGATTACCTTAAACTTTTAAAATATAACAGATTTGTTGTTACTGTGTATCCAGAGTGAGCAACATAAATCTGGACAATTTAAGAGATAGGAACACAACAAGGTGTGATGTGATGTAGAGAGTTAGGCAGCAGACAAAACAAAATTAAATACTGAAAGAATTTTGGGCACCATGGCCAGTAGTAGGGTAATGTTTACATTACCAAGGCTTCCATAAGAAAGAACTTTAGATTTCATGACTTAAACAAGAGAAATTTATTTTGTGTCACTTTCTGAATACTGGAAAGTCCAAGATCAAAGTTTAGAACATTTTTACTTCTTGTAAAGATTTTCTTCCTGGGTTATAGGTGTCCATGTCTCTTCCCACTACTTCTTGATGTGCGGTTTGTGTGTATTAGGGAGACCTCTGATCTATTTCATCATGAAGTCTTTCGTCTTCCTAGATTCACGGTTTCTATTTTATCAGTACAATCATCCCACTGAATCAATAGACTCATTGAATCAACAACATTTTGAAAATATTTGGTAAAAATTGCCTCTGTCCCAAACACGCACACGCTTTTATTATCGTTATTTCCTGAACAATCCTGCGATTGTATATATTCTTAGGTAGAAGGTTGAAAAAAATAGAGTAAGACTAACACTGTCATTTGCGAAAAAAGCAAGTTACTCTTTTTAAGCCAGGACGACAGATATTTAATATTTTCAGGGTTCGAAAAATGCTCATTGTGCATTTTCACAGATGAACAACAGCTAGTCTTATTTGTTCTTGGATGATTATGATTAGAAAATGAGCTCACTGAATTTGGTTCCCTGAAATTTTTTTATAATGAACAGAACAATAAGACCAACCTGAGAGTAAGAGTCAAGGTCTCAGATGTCAGGCTTTTAGCTATTCTCACTAATCTGCCTAATACTTCTCTCAGGAGAAAGATAGCAGGTCTATAGACAGATAAATAGATAGATGGACAGACAAAAGGTAGGGAGTGTTTTGGTAGGGAAACAAGTCAAAAGTATGTTTCTAGTTAAAGTTTATTTCTGTGTGCTCTAAGGAGTCCAGTGAGATATGCAGACTGTACGACTGGTGTCAGAACACGGGAGAAGAGAGGACAATGAATTGACTAAAGCCCTGGAAGTATGCAAGTCTGGTAAATCTGATAGTAACAATAAATGGTGGATTTTGTAATATTTATTTAGAAACACTTTTGTATTGGCTAATGTTTTTGTTGTTTTTTTTTTTTTTGGTATTGTAGCAATAGGTTAGCTTTAAAATGTATTTTTCTACAGCATTTAAATAATTTTTAATTTTACCACAAATGACTATAAAAATATAAATGTATTCATATATACATATTTAAAAAACTAGCTACAACAACAAGATTATAGTCATGAAAAATTCGACATTTAAAACACTGGACATTTTCCATTCCTTCCAAAATTATCCTTCTTCCATCTTCTCTTTGTCCTTAGTTCTAATCCATGAACAAATTTTGATACTCCACTGATAAAATATTGCATTGGATTACTTCCCAAATCCCACACTGATTATTTTAATATATAGAATTAGCACTGCTAGCTTTACAAATTGTCAATCTTCTAATTTGTTTTGTAGTATCAGTCTCATGTTTTGAAATCGTTTTTACAAAAATTAAAAACAAAAAAACTATTGTGATTATGCTCATTTCTCTTCTTATAACCCTTTAATCACATTTGTTTACCACCAGAATGAAGTCAAAACTCTAGACTCGAGATAAGATGGGCCTGATCTCAGTGACCTCACACTACCAGTGTAGTCACAGAGTTTGTAAGCACATGTCTGCAGTGCATAATGATTACACAGATCTGGATGGGGAGTCGGTCCATATACAAAACAGATCTGGTTTTTTTTTTTTTTTTCCTTTGTTTGTTTCTTGTTTTTGTCTCCTGCCCCTCCATTCCTTTCCTGTTCCTTTCAGCCCTTGGTCCCCTTCCCATTTGCAAAAACTCTACATACATTTTTTTCTTTCAATATTTTTTTCCTATCTTCTTTCCCCTCCCCTCTCTCCTTCTTCCATCTCTTGTTCCCTTTCCCATTTAGCCTACACTGCAATAAGCAAAGTGGATCTGTTCTCATTTTTTTGAAGAAAATACAATGCCAGGAAGTTTGTGTTTCAAAAGAGACTGATTTTCTGAAACCTTCTTGTGGTTCCTGCAAAGCCAATGAGGGCTCCACAAATACACATATACTATCACTCTGTGCTCCACCTATACTGCATTTATTACGATGCTCACAATGACACAAGGTTTCTCTTCCTTTGAGAGTTAGATAATGAGTTATGTTTGATCAGAATACATTAGAACTATTGATCTTGTTCCACTGTCCTGCCTCCTTTTCTAAACTCTGTGGCCCTGTCCAAATCCTCATTCATGACTTTGCCTAAATATTCTTTTGCTCTGTGGAAGCAAGAATTCTTATAAGGATTTCCCCCCATTGATTTGGGAAGTCACTGACATTTATGGCATCGTATTTTGAGTATTCAGAATTGTACATAACCTGTATCAGATATGCTTAATAGTTAGCTATGAGAATTTAGTATTTTTATTATAAAATTATTTTCACCTTTTCCCTAATGTGCAGCTATTAAATCATTTCATGGAGGGATATGAAACAAGTATACTTTCAATTTCCTGATTTAACCTATCTGTTATGTTTAACATAGAAACGGAGGATAATGAACCTGAGTGTTGCTCTATTCTCACACTCATCAACCATCATTAATCTTTGATATATTATGAGTTAATGATGCTTGGGGATCATGACACTTATTTTGGCTCATGTATTTTTCTTTCCTTTTGAAATGCAAATGTATAGTGCTGGATCGTAAAAAAGAGAAAATTAGAGATAAATATCAAAGAATTGCCTTTAAAAAGTGTTGTCATTAAAATACAGGACAGAGTTTTCTTTTTTTGACATTGTGAATATTTGCAAAATATTTCTTTGGTGCTCTTTATTTCTCTTTTTGAATACATTTTTGAGGATTTTTTTCTAATTATGTCTCACACCACCAATAGCTAACATAAAATTAGCCTACATTTTATAAAATAAATCAATTGTTGACAGAGGATGATATTCCTGAGAAAACAGAAAAGAGTATAGTATATACTCTCTTACCATAAATTTCACAAAGATTTGTTAAGATTGTATTTGCTGGAAGACAAGTGATCATGAATTAAAAATATTGTTTAAGACTTTAGATAAATTTTAAAAGGAAAAAATATCAAGTTTCTTTTACCTAGTGATAGAAACACATTATTTATTATTATCACTAAATATACCACAAAACATAGACAAATAAAAATGAAAATAATTCAGTAATTGATTCTAAGTAAATTTAAAACATATTTTGTATGTGGAACAAATTCTTTTACACAATCTACATGATTTTCTAGCACATGTAATTTTTCATTTATATAATTCACATACATCTGTATATACATTTGTATGTGTATATATGTATGTGTGTATGTATATACATGTGCACTGTATATATTTATACTTAAAAGATCCTTTTATAACTCAAGGTCTCAGTATCTACATTGCTGACATTTCATATACTTTAACCCATGAATCATGTTCATGTTCTTATGTAAGTAGGTATATATGAATAGAGAAAATAGTTTAAATTTTTGTAAGTTTTGAATGTAGAGAACTTCTAAGTTTTTATTCTTCCTAATGTTTGTGGTTAATACATTTCTGCCCACAGTTCCTTAGTTATTTCTTTGAAATAACTAAGAAATATAGAATAAGACTATTTTATATTACTTGATATCAGTAAATAAAACATTATTATATCCATACTATAATGAGTACATATGGTATAAACAGTTTTGGAATCAAAATTTTTTTACTTGGAACAAAATAAATAAGGCCGCCCTAATGTTATACGTTTATAATGCCATAGTCATCACTCTATATTTTATAAAAGGCAAGAATAACATTGATAAAAAATTGGTTAGGCAGACATTCAAGAAAGACCTTTTATGGTTTCAATACAAGTAAGAGAAAGATAAAGTTAACTGTTTTCAAATCTCTCCGGAATATTTTCTGTTTTCCATGTGTGAAGTACATCAAATATACAAATTAAAACCACTTATATATATTTTTGGAAGTTTGGGTACCTGAAATCTGTAGTTTGAAACATGATGACAATTACGTTTTATTATTTATTTTCAATAAAGGTTGTTACTGAAGCTAATATTCAAGCAACATTAAATTAATGAATATATAATTTTATGTTTTAAATTTTATATGGACGCCGATCACTTTTTTCTGTAATTCAATAAATGGCATGACCATCTCTTATCAGTCATTATATTCCCATTGCAAAGAGTTTTGTCAGATATGTAATAGGCACTTTATACATATTTGCTGAATGAACAGAAGTCTTTAGTCACTTAAATCAAAGAGTCTACACTTAGGAAGTCTGAAAACTTAGAAACATTTAGGAAGGAGAGATTGCAGTCTATTTCATTTGAAATTTTTACCATGGGTGTCTTCCTATCTCAGAACATAATAAGCAGGTTGCTTTGCATTTGTCTCTCAATATTTTTCTGCAAAACGAAGTATTAGAGTAATAAATCTTCAAGGCTGTTTATGTGTGTAACATTCTGCAATGCCAAATTGATGACTCTCTGCTCAATATCTTGTACTTGGAACTGAATAACTTATAGGTATTTATTTATTTTACTTTTAGATTTGGATTCTTCAGTAGAATCCCTGAGAACATGAAGTCCTCTGTGGTCTACTGAATGTTCCCACTCTTGCCGGAGAATGAACAATTCAGTATAAGCCTTCTTGAAATCTATATGACTTGAATATGCAATGTGGAATCTCAATATTCTACAAAGATAAGAGTTCTCAGCAGGAGAATCAATATGTAACACAAAAGTAACACAGCAAATTGTAAATACACTCCCGGAGAGAGGAATCAAAGTGGCCCACACAAAGACACAGCACGGACCACATTAATCAACCAGGAAATGTCCGCTTCTCATGATGAATGTAGAAGAAGTTCAGAAAAGGCTTTAAGAAAATACTGAGAGGTTGGTGAACTCCCAGAGGGCATAAGAGAGCCAAACATGGAAGTTTTCATACAAAAGAGATAAAAGAAAACATGCTGTGAATGATTCCATTACATACTAACCCAAACTAACACCCTGAAATTTTTGTTGCACTACCAATGATTAAATAGCCAAATAGTGGGAAAGAGCCATTATATTAGGTAATTCACTTTGGAAGAACAAGATCTTACAGGTCTGCCAAGATTTTGCTTATTACTGGAGCTATATAGTAATATTCAACAGGATTTTGAAATGTATACTGCATTCTTGAAATGTCAAAAAGTAAGAAGTGTTCTCTAAATTGATATATCACCATCCACTCAGGTCTAACAATGCCTTGTAAGTCATGGAATCCAAAAAAGGAAGGAAAAATGCCCGATTCCAATATTGGAGAAATGAAACATAAACCATCAATGAAATATGTGAATTATATAATCAATTTATTTGAAAAAAGACCAGAAACACCTGGAATGTATAAAATATTGAAATAAATAAAATGTTTTAATATTTTATATATTATAATTTTATACATTACACTTTCATATAATAGTATTAAATTTTAATATAATAAAATATACTAACATCTTAATATAGGACAGACACTCAGATAAGAAATGATTTAGTAAAACTCAAGGAAATCCCATGTCCATCTCTACTTTTAAAAGTGTAAAATATATCCCTTTTCCTTATGTATAAAGTTTCCATTGTTTAAAAAGTTGAAAAGGAATTACATTTGGGATAAAATGTAGTATTATTTTAATAGAAAAGAAGCAGAAAGAGATTATCACAGACACATTGGTTTCCTATGATGAACAGAGAAAAATATTGCAGCATATGTAATAAAGATCTACACTACAGAAGGGAAATAGTAAAAAGTATGCTTATATCCTTTTATTTTTAAATAAAAAGTATGCTTATGTCCTTCCATACTGATCCACAGGCACGATGTATTATTTTGAGAGGTAAGTTTAAGTCTCCAATTTATCCAGTTCACAATGTTTTCTTACGAATATTAAATAATGTGAAAGACAGCAGGTTTTTTACTGTGCTATTGCTGATTATGCAATGAAACCTGGAGCTTAGAGTATTAAATTATGTAAACATTAAAAATTTTCAAAGCTTTACAGTAGAATATTTAATAGAAATATTAAGTGTTAAATTGTGTCAATTCCACTGCTGAAGCTGAGTGTGTTATACAAAGGGAAAACTAACTGAATCTTAAAATATGACCTTAATTATCAAGTCACAAAACTCTTTGTATTTGAAAAGAGACCAATTATAGATATTTATTTACATTGTATAATAGATGAATAGCAGAATTAACTTATTGAGCTACAATTAAGTTGTCTTCATGTAAAATGGTAATGAAGGATTATAAAAGAAATAGCCAATTGACCTATGATTTCACTCTCCTTGAATAGCTAGGTATGAAACGATATGCAGATATGACAATTCTGAAAATATAATTGATTTTAATTGAAATAATACATTATTTTGTACATTCATAAATTATGAAAAGGATAGCGTACCTAAGCAATAAAAGGGCATTAAAGAGACTAATATTGAAAAAAATTAACAAATTATTTTTTAAGTGTATTTGCTCTTTAAAAAATAGAAGAGATTTATTTATATTTTCCCGTTTTTCCCTTTCCTCCTTCTTTCCTTTTTCCCTTTTTTCTTTCCTCCCTTCCCCTTTCTATTTCTCCTCTCTTTTCAATATTCTCTTCATTTTTTATAATCTCTATTACACCTCTCTGACATTATTTACCCTTATGCTTACTCATATCAGAGAAACAATTTGATGTGTACTCATGAATGTCTAATTTATTTCGCTTAAAAGTATGTTCTCAAGGTACATCCATTTACCTACAAATGAAGAGGGGGGATAAAAGGGGGGGGGATGGAGGAGAGGGTTGGGAAGCAGGGGGAACCAAGATACATCATGTACAGGTACAAAATAACCAGGATGAATGTGAACATTATGTACACAATGTACCAATACATGTTATTGGGGAAAAAAAAAAAAAAGAAGAGTGTCATAGGATTCTACATTAATATACTTGCAAGATACATTTGCCTTTTTTTGCATAGAAATTTATGCCAATAGCTGAAGAGTAAAAAAAGAACAAATAAAAGATTTGCTCCTGAATCTTTCTTGACTCATTACCCTACTTCCTTAAACAGGATTTAATTCAGTAAAGCAATGTATTCTTGTTTTTTTTTTTATTTATCAAATGATTTTCTGATTTTGAAAGCTAATTTTACATATTTTTTTCAAACAATCACATGATAACAAAAGTAGAATTTTCTCTCACACAGTATTTGATGTACAAAAAGATCAAATAGATTACATCTTACAAAAATCATTTTCTTAAAACTTTTCTTGGTTGAACCGCAGTTTGAAGGGCAATATAATGAATGTTATAAACCAAATACAGAGGATAATAATGATGATTCTGATACCTTTTTGTATAATTATGAAGTTAGATTACTTCTTTTAAAAAATCCAGATACTTCACAGAATACAAAGAAATTACATCTCATTATATTAACTGCCTAATTTTAATTTTGTCAATTATATTATAAATAAGGAATAATATTCCACTGTTTTATATTATTCAATTATCAGTATCCATTTAAAAATATTCTTTTTTATGCTAAATAATCAGTTATTCTTTTATGTACTTTTTGTAATTTCAAGATCATTCTAATTGTCTAATAATTTTGTTAAGCTGATACATCCTTACATGACTCTGTGTAGATCAGCTGCAAGCAGTTAACCTGATCCACAAGGGCACTTAACAGTGTGTGTGCCTGCTGTATGAACCTATATTCTCTTCTCGTGTCCTTTATTGTCCTCTCCTTTTGTCTTTTATTTTTATTTTTGTTAGTACATTTTTAGTACATAATGATTACATTAATTGTGGGGGTTGGTACACAGACTTAACACATCTTAATTCTCTTCAGGTCCATTCCTCCTACCCTTTCTCTTCCCTCCCTCTATCTCTTGGTCCCCTTCCCATTTCTAAAAGGTCTATTTGTCTGTTTATCTCCTTTTTAATTTGCTCTTTATTTATACTTTCACTTTCTAATATAAAAGAAAGCATGAGATATTTATGCTGTGTGTCTGAATTGTTTCACTTAACATTATAGTCTCAATATGCATCCATTTTCCTATAATGACTCAAATTTATAGCGGGTAGTGCTTCACTGTGTATAAATACTCCACTTCCTTTATTCATTTATCTGTTGAGGGACATACAAACTGCTTTCAAGATTTAGTTACTATGAATTGTGCTGCATGTACCACTCTAATGTGATGTCTTTAACTCATACAGGAATATACCTGGAGTGGGAAAATCTGGGTCAATGAAATTTCTATTTTTCATTCCATAGTGGGTGTATGAGTTTACCACCAACAATGTAGAACAGTTCCTTTCCCCTCTCTCAGCTTCACTGGCATTTGTTATGGATTTCTTGATAATAGCCTTTCTTTCTAGAGTAATGAAATCTCATTTTTGTTTTAATATGCATTTTTCTACTGGCCAGAAATGTTGAACATTTTTTTTCATGCATTTTTTTTATCATTTGTGCTCCTTTTGAGAATTATCTATTAATTTTATTTGTCCACTTTTTTGAATGGTAACTATATTTTCTTGTGTTTTTCATCCATCCAACCATGTATCCATTAGTTCACATGCATCTACCCATTAGTGCATCATCTACATTTCCACCTGTATGCCTGTATATAGACAGAGTGGCGCCTTGGTTAACGAGCTTAATTTATTCCATGTTTCTGGGAAAGATGGCAGCGTTCCTGTTCCTGAGGGGAAGATGGCTGCAATTGTGTTTGGCTCCAGATGCAGAGTTTGTGCATGAAAGCAAATTTTTGCCAAATGCTTTGTGAAACATTTGCGAATTGAGGTATTACTGTATATACATATATACTCACATGTGAATATGTACCCATCTAGTCTCTCTATGAATTATTACATTACTGTTATAGTTTAGATCGAGAATGAACCCTATAGCTCTTATTTCCTCAGAAGTTGGGCTTTTAAAAAGTGATTGGATCACCAAAACCCTGATCAGAATGTGTTGCTAAACACCAGGTCTGGTGAGAAGAGGAGGGTCACTGGAGAGCTGACCTGGAAGGGTAACTCTCCCTGCCTTCCTCCTCCCTTCACTCTCTGTTTTCTGGCATGAGCAGTTGTCTTCCGCTGTGCCTCTCTGCCATGTCATTTTCTTCCTTGAAGCTGGTTGACTACAGACTGAAACTTCTGAAGTGTGATCCAAAGCAGACCTCTTCTCCTTTAAGTTCCAGGTACCCAGCAATGAGAAAGTGACTAATATGATTACTGTATCAAAATTCAAAATTCATTAATAAATTCAAACTGAATGACAACTTAACTGGAAATCTCTTCAAATATAAGCCTCAACTCTGGAAGCCATCAACATCGTGTGTCATTTTTATCAACAGAAAAATCATAAGTACTTCATTCTTAAAATAGATACTGTAATTATATTATACACACATTTGTATCCACAAACTTGATAAATCTATTATTAATTATCCAGTGTTCACATTTACCCAGATTTCTTTAGCTCTTAAAATTATTTTAACTATTAATTTGGATAAAGAACAGAATACCGAAAGCCAATATGTTGCCATATATATTCAGAAAGTCTCTCTTCACAACTCCTGCATTTTTATTACTTTGCAGGTTCATTGCAAAAATAGACTATTTATTCTGTTAAGTTGTGATTTTGCTAAATATCGCCATTCACTGTCACTCATCCTATCGTCCTGATCCTTGTAGCAAAGATGAATGTTAACTCTTGAGTGTCGAGTTTGTTTTTCTTTCTAAGATTACTTAATGTGTGGCTCAGTCTTCCACCAGGAAGCTATGCTTAGCATCATTTTATTATTCCATAATAAAATAAAGAATTTAGTTACCCAGGCCCATTATTTTACTATGGAAGGTAAAAATAGTAGATTCTAAGTCTAGTTCTCCTTTGTATTCACGTGGAATACCATTAAGAACAATTGTCCTGTAAGAATTAATCGCGTCTTCAGAATGGCAGCATATTTACATGGAAGGAAGGATACAAGCTTGCACCTGGTTATTCTCATCTCTTACCACTCTTGAGACTATAGGGTTATTTTCCATAACCATTAAAATATTATCTGTGTTATTAAAATAATCTCTTTTTTCAAATATATTCACTGTGCTGCAATACTTTGCCATTGTTGTACTTATTCATCAGGGCTGTTCCTCAGTCTTAGTGTTAGGACTTGTAATCTTTAACAATACTTTGTTTTTGGTGTTAAAAAAATGTATGTTTTTGTCATAGAAGTGGGTAGGCTATTTCTTCAAGAAACTCTCATTCTTTTCATTGGAAATGTTACCAGAGTCTGGGGTGGTCAGTCTTTCTCGGGACGCTTTCCAGGTTCTTGTTGTCTAGAACAAAAATTGGACAAGAAAGGAGCAAAAGATAGCAAGAGCAAAATACGCTCTGCAGAGTGACTCACGGTCCATTAAAGGCAGGAAAAGAGTCACACTTTTCAGAAGACAGACCGGGCCACTGAAACAGCTCAGAGTGGTGGTGGGGTTAATAGCAACCATCTTTTGTCTCCTCCATTCTGACACCAGCACTAGGTCATCCTGTCTAAAACCTGCTTGATTTTGTGCCAGGGAATTGAAGTTAGGAGTCTCTGACTTGTCCCAGGTGAGCGTCCAGACACATGTGTCCTGGACCTCCATTACTGAAGGCGACCTGTGCACCTACCCAGCCAGCTGGCCACGTCCTCATCTCCTGCCTGAGGAATGACATCATAAGCCCATAACATGGCCATAGCAATGGGCACTGTTACTTAATTGGCCATTATTTTCAGGGACTAAGGCTAGGAAGTACACACCTATATATACATTTTAAAGGAAAATAAAACAAAGCCACCCTGGTATTTCTAGATCCTATGTGAACCTCTGGATTTTTACTACTTTGACTTTATACTTATAAAGCTTGTATACTTCAAACTCTGGTTTATAATTATATAGTCTTAATTAATGGGTTGCTTTATTCTACATGCCAATTTCAGGAAAAAATATAAATAGTACTATCAACAATGAAATTGGTAAGAATGGCTTTTTTTTACGGTTCTTTGCTCTTTAAGACATATCACATCAGTCAGATTATTATATTTCTAAATTACTTGAGATCACTTCTCTACATGATATTAGGTAAACAGCATGCTATAATTAAATTCATTTGTTTCATTTTACTTTCCTTTTTAAAGTTTACTCCTTTAATACATTTTGTTTCATAATTAGGGAAAATACGTTCATGCATCAAAAAATCAGCTCTACTCAGCAAAGGATTATGTGTTCTTTTCATGTTGCCTCTACCCTGTTCTCCAGATAAATATCCATTCTATTTGGATTTTGGTTAATGTTTATATTTGACTTTATTTGTGTATGCATTTGCTTGAAAATAGAATATACATGTACACTTGTACTAGTCAACTTTTCTTACAAAAAAGGGAACATGCTTTTCACATTACTATCTTACTATTCACTTTATTTTTTTATTTACCACTATATCTCAAGGAGCTATTAAAACCAGTGAATACAGTTTTTCTTCATTCTTTTTTTTGAATTTTCTAGTGTTATACTGAATAAATTTACCATAGTTTAATCAAGTAACCCTTTACTAAAGGATTTTTGAATTGAATACAAAGTTTTCCTACTCGTATAAATTGTTCTTTTTCTAGTTTTATTATTTCTATGTTTAATGTGTTCTTTTTCATCGTTTTATTTTTTTGGCTTCTTTAGCGTATAAATTTTCACCCATAACTATATTAGTAATATCTTGTGAATTTCAATAGCTCTTATTTTTCCAAGATATCTTAAAATTTCAGCCTATGCTTTCCTTTAGACTGAATACTAGATGAATAATAAACATTAAATTTCAAGAAGAAAGTTGTTTTTAATTTTCCACATTTTTTGTCAATTTCTAACTCATTCAGACTGTGGTCCGAGTGTGCTCTTCCTAGAGTGTGGTTATTATTTTTTTTATATGAATTTCTTTTGAAGGCCCGAGAGCTATATTTTTCGTGAATGTACCATTCACAATTCAAATTTCAAATAAGATTGGCCATCACCATTGTCACAGCAACTCTTAGCATTGTCCTTTCTCAATTCACTGAGAGACAGAAAAAAGCAGGTTATTATTATTTTTTTTTTCAGTGTAAGTTAACCTGAGTTTTGCAGAAATTCATTTTGATGCTATCACACACTGAGGATTGTTTTGGATAAACTGCTTTTCTTTGAGTATTTTGTCTATTCAAGCATGCCGTGACATCAAGAGTTCATTTTTTATTTTAAAGGTTGTATTAAACGAGCATATCACGTATTTTCTATTCGTTCTCAGGCTGATGAACTGTGGTTTGGTGCTCTCATTAGAGGGGAATGAATTTCATCTTTTGAATTAACAACTTACAGGATAGGTACCTACATGATTTTATTAGAAGCTCTTTTCCCAAGCATATTTTACACCAGGACCAACAAAGTATAGAAGTTGTTTTCCTGTACAGTCTCCTCAAAATTTAGTAGTATTTGTCTTTTTTTTTTTTAACTACTATGATGGGAGTGGAAAATTAGTTCAGTTTTGGTTTTCATTTGAATTTCCTTGATGATTAATGATGCTAGAGAAGAATTTGTGTTGGTGGGTGTTGCTTATTAGATATTCATAACTTTCTTTTGAGATTAATTTCATTTCTTAGTACACTTTGTTGGGTTGTTTCCTCTATTTTTGTGTTTTAGGTTTTTTATATTTGACAAATCTTTGTTCAAATTTTTTTTAATATTTTCACAATTTATTATTTACATATTTTCTTAATACACTGTTTGCTGAGCATATTTTTATATATTTTAAGGATATAATTCATTAATCTTACTATATTACTTAATTTCAGCATTATTGTTTGTTTCTTTCTAATAAATGTTTATCTATGCAAACTAAAATTATCTTATTGTTTTTTACAAAATTTTATGCTTTGCATTTCTATTCAGGTCTATTATCCATGTCAATTTTGTATATGATGTGAACCAAGAATTGAGAAATTTTTTCCAATATATATGGATATCTGTTTTTTAGTATGATTTGCTTAAAGATTTGTGTTTCCTACATTGAATATATTTAATGCTTTTCTTTTCAAAATATATTTTCTATTTTAAAAGTAACCATATAGAGGTCAATTTATTTCTATTATTGTTTTCCTTCTATTTTTTGTTCTTATTCCAGTACAACTGCCTCAATATTGCAGCTTTGCAGAGAAATGTGAGTCAAATATTATATGCACCCTTGAACATTATTATCCTTTTTTAGGACTTTTGAACATTTTGCTTCTATGTACAACCATGTCCATAATCCTGTCGATGTCTACAAAATCACTAAAAATTATGATTGAGAATTTATTGAATATTTAAAACAAGTTAGCGAAAACAGGTAGCTTAAAATATTGAGTCTGCCTATCTATGAAAATGGTGTATAACTTCATGCTTTTAGGTCTTTAATTTCTATCAGAAACACTTTAGATTTTTCTGTTAATATATCATATACAAATTTTATTAAGCATACCTACATATAATGATCATATAGTATGTCTCTTCCATCTATATACTTATATGTTCCTAAATTTCCTGAGTTTTTCTATTAATATAATAAAATTGCTATTTTTTATTTTCCTTTCCAAATATTTGCCATTAGTATATAAAAATAAAATTGCTTACTTATGTTATTTGTTATGTTGATCCCTATAGTGTTTTACCACTGTCAGTGAATAACTCTTAATTTTTCCCTTTGCCTTTCTGTAACCACTGAGATTTCTGGTGCAATGTTGAACACAAGTGATAAAATCGATTTTTTTTAATTTTTCCAAAATATATAAGAAAATCTAATATCTCATCATTAAATATTTTGTCAATTGTACATTTTGTTGGAAATTTTTATGTGATGAAACAATTTCCTTATATTCTCAGTTTACTGATAAAAATTTGAGCATTAACATTTTAAATTTGAATTGTAAGTTGTTCCTGCATCTATTGAGATGATCGTGTATTTTTCTTCACTAATCTATAAATAAAAGATTCACACATATTTAAAAATATTAACCAGAATGAGCTTGACTATTGCTTCACAATCAGGTTATTTATATTTCCATTAGTGTTAAAAATGTACAATAAAAGCTGGTAAGTAGAGAAGATTTATTTTGGCTTAACATTTTGAATAGTCCAGCCCAAGATCATTTGACCCTCTTGTGGTGGGGAACGTTGTGAAGCAGAACATGGTGAAACAGGCATGTGGCAGAGCATAATCACTTATCTCATGGACAAGGTGTGAAAAAGAAGGAAGAGTGAGTTCCACTTTATAAACTTCCAAGGTGAAATGGTGTGACAGGCACGGGGCAAAAATTCAAATTCCAGAAAAGGAACAGGAAAATATAAAAGGGAGAATAGACCAAAGCAAAATGGAAACCCGATAGGGCAAATGTTAAATGCTACAGGTCCATGGCTAGCATCTGGAACGAACTGTGTTAGGGTACATAAAGTCTCCCAGGGTGTTTGAAACGTCCTTCCTTTTGCTCTTGCTGACTGCAGCCTAGATGGCTTCTCTCTCAGATAGATTTTGCCTACTGCTTGCGGCTTCCTTTGTCAGACATCCCATGTTCCTTGCACCTCTTCTTTTTTGGAGTCTTCAGTATAGTTTCTACATTATTACCGCAGTTCCATGTGTCGCCTTGTCATGGCTGCACGCAAGGATCGTGATCTTGCAGCACACGGCTTGGCTTCTTGGGCTTTCCTTTGAAATCTCAGTGGCAATGTTCTGGAACTCATAACTGCAGCATCTTGTAAGACAGCAAAGCACGGGCCTCACGTGGACACTGAGGAAGGTGGCTGCTGATGCAAGCTATCCCTGGGTCCAACCTGTGGCCGCTGCTGCAGTCATCTCTGAATGCTTTGCTGGCTAAACATGAGATACTGAAACCTAGGTCCTCCTGGCTGTGGTGGACATGGCAGGACTTTCTTCTCAGAAGACTACCTCAGAATGCCTTTGGAACAAATCTGGATTTATATGTCTCTGAGCCGGAGGTATCTATGGACTTCCAATTCCTGAGATGACATCAGAGCATTTTTCTTATTGTCCTGATGCAAAACACTCAGCTTAATTTTATGGGCACTAATCACTGCACCCTCCTGGGTCTTACTTTCCTTCATAACACCTTTAAATATGCTCCTTTTCTGGTTAAACTACAAGTTTTCCAAATCATCTCACACTGCTCCTTGGACTCCCAATTCGTATTGTCAGTTTGACTAAATGCAGTTATTAATACCTATTCTGCAGTCTGACTGTTCTGCTGCTTTGAAAATCCCTTTGCCAAGTAAACTAGTCTGTCACTTTTAAGCTCAGCATCCCACAAAATATTAAGATATGGAAAAGCGCGGTCAAATTCTTTGTCACAGTGTAGCTATGACAACTCATGAGCCCTCATCCACATGGCCTTATGCTGCACATTCCTGTGGGTATTCTCCTCTTCTGAGCACTCACCAGAATTGCCCATCCAGCTCCACTTACAGTATATTAGACATTTTTTTTTTATTATTCTGCTTCTCTATACTTAAAATTTCCACCATTAACCAATTCCAAGGGACTTCCATGTCATTACTTGCAAAGATTCCATTTCTTGGTACTCGTCTTCTAGATCTCCCACAGTCCAGTCAAAGTGACAATCAAAATTAACTAGTACACCATAATAAACGAACATTTAATATATTGCTGGATATACTTAATCAATATTTTGCAAGGGTGTCGTATTTATGCTCAAAGTTCCTATTTACCTCTCTCTCTCCCTTTTGAAAGTACAATTTTATTGTCATAATTTAGGGGTAGATATCACCAAACAAGCGTAAATTTTTGTCTATTCATAGAAGCAAATATGTAAGGCTTTTATCATTGTTAGTTGAAACTTTGATTATACTCACCAGTGAAATTATTTGATCTTGGAGATGTTTTTATATAATTAATAACTAATACTTGAATTAACAATTATGGTATTTCAAATTGTTTCACTTCTGCGTTAGTTTTAGCATTTATACTTTTCAAGATGTGTATCCATTAAACTTGCGTGTCAAATCTATTAATAAAAATTATCATTAATAAATGCTTTTTTTCTTTAATCTCTATATTACCTCTAATAGTAGCTGTGCTTTCAGTAAAAATTGAAAATTTGTGCTTTCTTGATATTTTTAATTGAATAGACAAGGTAAGATATTATTTACTTGTGTATTTTATGACCAATTTTGGTTTTACTATATTCTATATTCTATTTAGGACTATGCTTACATTTATATTAGAATTTTTATATCAGTCCGCATACCAGTAAAGAGCTCATTTATTTTTCAATCTTCTTTTCTCAATTTTTGAATCTGCATAGAAACAAAATAAAACAAAAGTCGAATTATAAACAGAATAAAATCATTTAAAAATCTAGGCTTATATAAGGGAACGGTAATGAGTGTAATGTTATTTTCGATGGTTTGATACAATGATGTGAATGTTAAATTTTAGCAATGATGAAGCTTATTGATTTGTTATCATCTGAGATAAATTACACTTATTTATTGATTTTGTCCACTTATATATCAATTAACTAGAATAGTTTTTCTAACAGTATTTGATGAGCTGGTCACTTATAGTTTTAAATGAAGTTTTATTGACATATAGCACATCATCTATTTTCAAAGTCTGGTTTTGTGACATAATAGTAAGGTTAATTATCATTGAACTAGAGGCCATGATGACTAGAAATATTTAATGCCTACTATCTTGGTATTTGTAAGAAATAATTAGACAAAGAGTAGTATAGAACAGAGATTCTTGTAAATACAATAAAAATGTTTATGTGAGTGTATTTAAAACATTATTTTACTAACATAAGCACAAAATTTATATATATATTATTTGACAATTACTATCTGAGAACTCAGTATTATATGCATAAAGAATGGATATTTCCTCTGAGTATTTTATTATCTGCTTCATAAAATAAACATATCAGAAACATTTTTATAGATATTAAAAGAAAATGATAACTATTCATTTGGTAATTAAACAGTTGAAACCCATATATACTAAATGTTGTAAAGTTTCCTAAGGGAGGAACTTGTTCCTTAAGAATAAAAATGTATATTTTAAAATAATTTAGCAAGAAAGTCAGAAATATACTAATATCGATGGTCTTATCTATTGTCAGTTATAACGGACTTTAAAAACTGCAATTTAAAACTTTGGTAATATGGTTAATACATAGTAAGATTTAGGATAATAATAAATATGTTGTCTTCAAACATGTGAACAAATATGTAATAAACAGTAATTTTATCATTAAAACAAAACTATACTGAAATAATTGTTTTAAAATAAAGTGAGCCAACATATATAATAAATGAGAGCAAGAGAAAAATGCTTTAATTGTTACTTCAAATTTACTTATTTAACATGAATTTTTATATTATTTTCTACCACTGTGGTCACTTAATACATTAAAATTGAAATATTTTTTCCTGAAGACTTACATAACTCTATGTAGTTGCAAGATTTATTTCAAGAAATCTTAAACGTCATACTATATGTTCTTTTAAAATTGTAAAAATAGGCTTCTTTATGAAGCGCTTAACCAATGGTATATTATTTTTGTTTCATAAATTATAAGAACTTTGAAAGGCAGATGTGGTGAACCATGCCTGAAATCTTAGCAATCTGGAAGGTTTAGTTAAGAAGATCAGGATTTGGTATCCAGGGAGGGCAATTTAGCAATTTAGTGAGACACTCTTTCAAAATAAAATAAACAAATAAACAAAAAGTCTGAGGGAGAGCCCAGGGCAAAGATCCTGTGTTCAAGAACTTGTTACTAAGTTTTACTTCTACTATATTCATTTTTACTTCAATTTAGATTAATTTGAAGTTCTAATTTAATTCAAGATCGAATTAGTGTACAATACTCGTGGTGGAATCCAATCTGTCTCTGGTGCTTTCGTATATACAAAATCCTCCACAGCAACCTGAAACCTGTGTGTCTGCATTTGAGTTCATTTATTCTATGACTCAAATTTGTTAGTGCTTGTGATTCTGCTCTCTGACTGTCTAATGCAAAATCATCAACAGCAACTACTTGATGTCCCAGCACAGAATTACAATCATCACACTATGTGTTCTTATTCAGTAATATGTATTATTATTACTATTTTCTTTCTTCACTTCCATGTCCAACAGGCCACGTATGAATTCTGTATTTTTAAAGCTTCCTGATTTTTTTCCCTAAAAGTACTTGTAACTACTTGGTCAGATCATTATGTCTCTTCTGAGTTGCTGCAAAGTATAATTTTTACATGTGACAGAACGTATTCCACAGAAATCGTGGTTCTCTTTTCTTTATATTGGTCAGTCATGCTGATTTTACCGAACTATTATGCTTTTCTTTTTTTGTTCCCCGATACATAATTTGCCATATAAAATACCACAATGCACCATAATAGCATATCTGCTTTCCATGACTTAAAAGTTTTAGACCATTATCTCTTTAGAAAGCCTACCTTCTTAAGTCACATGAATTCAGGTGTACCCAGGACTTTTCCTTGTGCCTGAAAACTTAAAAATATATTAAAAATAGAAAAATACATCGCCTTTTGTCTAACATTTATTCCATGTGTAATCTTGGCCAATCTTGGTACTTATCCATACTGTACCTCTATTTTTTCAACTGTAAAACAAAGGTAAAAAATTTATCATTCAGGTGTTGGAAAGATTGTGTAAGTTGTGTATATACTCAAGCACACAAAATGTTGAAAGTATATTAAGCACTATGTAAATATCAGCTTTTATTTCACAAGTATATACAAAGAAAAGAAATGTTTTCTATTTATTGTCTAAGACAGTGTTTCTTGATTAGTTATGCTCAATTAATACATGTTAATGAGTCTATACTTAAACAGTAATTTCATTAATGCATTGTTAAATTCAAACAATTATTACTAAATATAGAAAGAGATGATACTTCTCTCGCCTGGCCTAAACTGGAGAATATATTAAAATTCTACAATGTAGAGTCCTTATACAAAATGACTTGTATAGTCTTAATGTGTGCAATAAGTACATGCTGTCTTATAGAGTGCATACTAAATAAAATATTTTAAAATTTTTATCGATTTCATAATCTTGTTCAAAAACATGAACAGTTTTGATTTTTAATTTTTATAATTGACTGTATTCTTATTTAAATTACTATTCTAGTTTGTAACTAAAGACATTATGTTTGAAAACATAAAGACTTCTAATTATAATAAATGTAGAACTGCATTCTTCATTTTATAAGATATAATTACATTTTACTATGAGATCAGAATGGGCCTTGAATGTAACTAATCTATATATATTAATCATACAATTTTAATGATGCACACACCATTTTCTACTAGTACAATCCCCACTGCGACCTTAGAATGCAAACCTAGCACAATGTGTGAGACATATATGATTATACTATAAGCCTTCGGGTATTTTTGTGTATATATTTTACCAGACACTTATTAAACCTATCCTAAAAAGAAATTGTCTCTGAAGAATGTTAGGTTTTATTGCAGAAAGATGTTTAAAAAAAACCTGTACTTATTTTAAAACGTTAGCCACTCTCAGGAAAAGTCTTAGTCTCAACTGCATGGTTCCACCAAGCTGGAGAGCAGAAACAGGCCCCATCTGGGTGACAAATTTATATATCTTTTTATAAAGGTAATTGCAAATAAACTATATATATAAATATCTTTCTCAAGGTTTCTCCTTGCAACTCTAACTCCTCCTGGGCAATCTGTTGACCTAAATCTGTCACTTTAGGGAAGCTATCATTACCGCTCTCCTTTTCTATCTCACAGAAGCACAAGGAATTCTCTTTCTCATTCTTGTTTTGGAAAAATGATCAGACACTGTCTGATAGGAATATGAGCATGCTGTCACTAGAAAGCAGGCTTTAAGCTGTGGTTAATCACTGAATGTAGCCATCTATAATATTCTTTTATGCAATATTGATCAATAGTGCTTTCGAACCAGTGTCAGCAACTAATTACCATTGATGCTGTAATTTCTGAGAGGAATTATTTTGAAAAATCTGCATTGAAAGGGCTAAAATTCCCTGCTTGTAACATTTGTAACTTAATGTAAATATAATTTAGGAGATATTCCCAAATTAATATCTAACAATTATGAGTTTATATTGTTATACTGGTCACAATGCAATAAATTATTTAGTTTAACTGCACTGAACTCAGTGAATGAGAAAATTATTGATCCTGAATGTTTACAGCTGTTTTTATTTTTTTCTTTTTGAGACAGGATCTATGCAGTTCAGGCTGGCCTCGAACTCTTAGTGACACAGTGACATTCTTGTCTCAGCAGTTTTAGTTCTGGAATTACTGTCCATGCCTGGCTGGCTGCTTTTAATATCCAATTAGTCACTCTTGTTTGAAAAATACAGTAAAATTGTACAAGGAAACACATCAAATTTACCTATCCGGATATTTGTTAAAATCTTAAAAGAAGAGATCTGAAATACTGAAACTGATTAAGTAGATTTTTATTACAGATCGATTTAATTTACTAAGAATATCATTAACAATATATGACAAAAATCATCAGGGTCTACTGAGTAGTGGTGAGGGAGAATGTGAAAATACATACACCACTGAAGAAGGATGGCTTGTACCAAGTCGGTCATCAAAAATATACACAAAGACAATATTAAAAGATTTTTCAAGAAAATGTACTTCCTGATGGTTACTCAATAAAATTCTTCCTGTCATCCAAGAACTGTGCCGAAATTACTTACTACAATGCGTCGCGTTTTGAAGTTTTATTAAGTGTGAAAAACTATATTGGGATTATCGGACAGAGCTTGCCACAGTAATTTCCACATCACCAACTCTTCATCAGTCAAGAAATTGCCATTTTTTTTTCCCATAGAGTAATTGAAGTTCACGTTGCCTAAATGTTAGTGAGAAAAGATTTAACTCTTTTTGGGATGGTGATCATGTAACTTTATACTCTTGCTCCAACATTTGCAGCCTTTGTAGCAGCTTCCTTCTGGAAATGTGTGATAGACAAAGCATCAAAGGTTACCAAAATTCCAGAGCTATTGGAACCCCAATGTTCTGCAAATAGTACTTCTAAAAAAATAAACACCAGTATTAATTCACAGGTTTAATTTAAATAGTTTTCTGGTATTGTTTTGATAGTTGTCATGTAAATGTTCAACTTCACAAGTTGAAAAAAAAGGTTTCTAAGGATTTCTGGCAAAGGATGACTCCTTGTATGATTCCTTGTATAATACTTGCATTACAAGTTTTCCCGTACTAAGACTGAGTATCCTTTCCCCTTAACCAGTATATTATGTCTCTGACACTTTTGTACTAATTCTAGAATAACAGAAACTATATCATTCATTTGCTGAATTCATTGAATTGTTTCTAAACAAAATGTCAAGACTTTTGTGTATTGTGTATACTGCATCTACCCAGAAAATGGAAGTACTCAAATACCTTGTTACCTAACTACATAGAATCTATCTTTAAAATTTTCTACAGCACCGTGCACATTCACACTAATAATTTTATTAAAAGGAAAAACATTCATATATATTCGTTTTCACATATACTTCTCTATATTTATGGTGCGGGACTTTATTTAAGGAGGTATTCCATAATTTAATACATTTCTATGCATATGGAAAGTAGGAGAAGGTTTTTTGTGTGTGATATTTAATGCAAGAGTGCAATGTGTTGTGTTTGTTTAGCACCTGCTGTGCTGCCACATGCCAGTCCAGGCTCTCTGCATCACCCCAGCAAGGCAAACAGAAGGGACATTCAGTAAAATGTTTTATTTAGAATAAATATGTTCCCTATTTACTTAGCAGCATTTTAGGTCACTTGCAAACCCTGCCCAATTTTAAGGTCCTGCTAATCTCTCACTCACTTATGAAAAATTAACAGGTGTGGTGGATTTATTGTGGTCAATTTGAGCAGGAACGCTTAGCTGAACTGAGTTGGTGTGGTTCTGGGCACACAGAAGTTTACTGCCAACAAAACATGGAGGAGAACGGGAGCAGAAGATAAGGACCAGCTGTTTCCCAGGAGACACTCTGTTGTGGCTGGTTCTCCTAAAGGGAACTCGGCTGTTCTCACAGGAGAAGTTTGGGGCCTTGCTGTCATCGAGGATGGCTGCAGTTTGTTTTTGAGAGCTCTGGTCTTCATCTCTGCTGCGAGCATCGTATCCTGGTTCCAGTATAGATGTATAATTGCATATTTCAAAACAATGTCTTTGTGTCTTTATTTCTTGGTACATATCAATGTCTTTGTCTTCCCGTCTTTTCCCCCTTCCCTATTTACAGCAGGTTTATTTATATTTTTTTCCATTTTTCCCTTTCTCCTTTCTTTCCTTTTCCCTTCCTTCTTTTCCTCCTTCCCCCTTTCTAGTTCTTCTCTCTTTTGAATATTATCTTTCTTTTATATAATATCTATTACACCTCTTTGTCCTTATTTACACTTACGGTTTCTCAGATCAGAGAAACAATTCGATGTGTACTCTTGATTGTCTGATTTATTTCACTTAAGAGTATGTTTTTGTTATTGATGGTGGCTATTTAGACTGGCGTAGGATGGAATCTCTGTGTAGTTTTTATTTGCATGTTGCTAATGGCTAAATATGTTTAACATTTTTGATATGCATTGTACCCACATAGGATAGGTAGGAGGCACTGCCCCATAGAGAAATGTCTCCTCTACGCATCCCTGAAATCTCCATCCTACTGAAAACCTGACCCGTCAGCACCTCAGTGCAGATGTTCAACTTAAGTACAAGCTTTTATTGGCAAAGGATGGTCTTTCCTTACACATTCCCATGCTGGCTACAGTTCAGGCGCTATTTCTCATCACTACATCTCATGATTTGAAAACCATCTAGATTTTTAAATATTTATTCAAGGCTTTTTAATCTTAATAATACCAATAACAACAAAAAACAAGCCTGTGATATATTTAATATTCGATTTTATCATCCTATGAAACACATGCTATTAATACTGAAGCTTTAGAATTCTTTAAATCAAGTATGAAATCCTAAGTGCATAAGATCAGCCTTGAACATATTCATATAGGCAGAAACAAAGAATGCAGTCAGATTTATATTTCAAGACAATGTCATTATGCCTTTATTTCTTGGTACATATCAATGTCTCTGTCTTGAGTCTTTTATTTATTAGTCTATAATATTACAGATGTTATTATAATTCTTCAAAATATAGCAAGAGGATACTTTTGCTTGAAATACCATGGACTTAAGGAAAAGAAAAAAAATGTCAATTATTTATGGTGAAAGTTTTGGTGGTAAACTCTGATACTAAATATATATAGTGCAATTACTAGCAAAATGTTATAAGTCAGTTGGAGACTACTTTTCTTCATGTAGTGTACTCCCTTTGTCCCTTATCGAGTACTGTAACTTATGCAGGCATCATTTAGATCCTGCTGTATAATCAGTGTGTACTCAATATAAACACGTGCTTTGTGGAATGCCAGGGGCAATTTTTTGGAGCTCCAGAGGAGAAAATAAAATGTTCTGATTTTTCAGTGTAGACAATCACATTACAATGGAATGTTCTCACAGCTTTAACCTAGATTCAAACCTTATAATTATTGAGGAAAAAGTTTATGTTTTGATATTTTATTTTTCAGTTAGCATTAATGTATCAAACAAAGAAATATCTTTTCATCGACTGTTCATTGAGTTATAACTTTTTGTTGTTGTTGAGTTGAGACTGCTTCATTAAAATATTCATTTTTTTTTGAGCTATTCCAAGACCTCCAGGCAGGCACTCTGTGTAAGACTCAGTGGCACAAAACTGCATAACATGCTGCGAGGGTTTATATGAGACAAAGCGTTAGTGGTCTTGCCTCATAAGGGTCATGCTGCATCACTTGGAAAACCAGTCTCTTCTAGACAACATGACATGTTAGGTAAGTGGTGATGGCCTGGTTAAAAAACTCAGGGCCAGCGTGAATTTGGGGGTTCTAGGCAAGACTTCCTGGAGTAACCTCAAAGGAAAGCCTGAGTTATTTTATTGAGCTGGATGTTCTATGGACAGGTTTAGGAGGCTTACTGGGGCAAATTTAAGTGAGGTAAGGCGAAGGGGTGGCTGTGAGTTCAGGGGAACAAAATTAGCTGAGTAGGGGCCATGGTCATGGCTAATCTTCTGTTGTGGGGGTGCTGCGACCTAGCAGTTGGAGCGGGTATGCCCTGTCTCAGGTGGCTAAGGGGGGTCTGTGGTCACAATTTGCAAATCTTTCTATTAAGCCATCATCCATTTTATGAATGATCTAATTTAGAATATAATGGTTATAAAGAGTTACATCCAATTACATATTTTTATTTGCCCTTCTAAATATCTAAAGAAATTTCATAAAACATGTAGAGTTAGAGGAAATTTTTCATTTTATATAAGGAAAAATAACATTTACTCTTCTCTTTCCATCATTTTCTTCCCTACAGTATTGACATTGAGACTATGATTCTATTTTCAAGAAAGAAGAATATTGAGGGAAACACACCTGTATTTTGTGAAAGGAAAAGAAAAAAAGAATAGAGACTGTATTAATTCCCCAGGGTCATTGTTATAAACTAGTAATAACTATATGACTTAGAAGAACAAAACATATTCTCTCACAACTCTGAAGGCAAAAAGTCCAACGTTAAGGTGTTGACAAGGTTGCTTTCTTCAGAGAGGTAGGACGGAATATTTAATATTCTCTTTTAGTTTCTAGTGATGTCAAGTCATTTCTAGTTTGCAAAATAATCTTCTGTTCAGGTCTCCATGTCTTTCTTCTCTGTATTTCTTTACATCCAAATTTCCCTGTTTTTATTCATTTTCACTTAAATAGGTCTCTGAGCATCATTTTTCTAATTAAGGTTACAATCACAGGTCCTGCTGCTTCACGTTCAGTATGATTTTAGATGACACATTTTAATACATAATACATGATAGAGAGAAAAAGAAAGCTTTCTATGCAGGACATTCTGATGTAGTTTTCAAAATCTTGTGAGATAAATCTACAAATTTCACGAAAGACATAGGGCCATCTTTACTGGATTTCTGTTTACCACATTCCTAAATTCTGAAGAATTTTGCTAGATAATTTGAATGGTTTACTTAATAGTTTGTTCAGATGTAGTCAGAATTCCAAGGCAGGAGTCCTGTAACAGAACTTGACCTTCACAATTATTAATCCCACTACAGGTTTCCATCTCCATTTTTAGTACAAGTTTATTTGGCATTCTGCTCTGATTTGCACATGTGCACCAAGATTTTCTTGTTTGGGGGCAAATATTTTTTGATCCTGGTGAACAATTAATTATCATTTGTGGATAGATGGCAGTGATTTATATTCTTCAGATGAGAAATAACAGAGTCTTATTTGTTAATGTTTTTGTTTTAAATATTTGGTTTAAATATTTTTCAACTATAAAGAACTTTAAAATTATTGTATAAGCACTGGAAGGTAGAACATATATTAAAGATTTGGACTCACTTTTTAAAAAACAAACCTGGATTTTCTTTGATCTGTTACTGATACTGTAAATCTGAAGGTCAGGGTGAAACTTAACTCTCACTGTGTATAAATGTCCATATTGTAGAAATTCTCTACAATATTTATTTGTATTTTCCTTTCCTGCGAGAACTAAAATATTTTAATATATTGTAAAATTAATAAACTAGAAAATGTGTTATGATTCAATAATCATTGTGAAAACTTGTCCCCCAAGTTTTGAAAAAGTAAAGAAATTGAAGCTGAAATATTCTGGCTATTCAATAAAAAAAAGTTGCAGAAAATACTAGCTTAGAAATAATCTAGAAAATAGAAGTATGTATTGTTAAGGAAAATTTCTGGAATAATCCAAATAATTTGATAATTTCTAAAAAGTGCAGTGTTATATTTGATTTTTATCAAACATTTTCCTAATTGAATAAAATAAGGCTGTTTTTGATGATGAGCGCATTCTGAACTTAAACTTCCTATACTGATTCACAGATCAAATAAGCAAATACTTTAGAGACAAAATACTCAGACTGTAAAAAGTGTAACATTATATGATTTCACTTGAATATAATTTCTAAGACATTGAGTTAATGTTAAAACTTTGATCTAACATTAAATTATGTTACTTAACATTAATTTAGAAAACCTGGATAATTTATAAACAAATCAGAACACTGAAATATTCATCACGATTCATACTTCTAAATTATATACATTGTTTGTTATTTTTATAAGTAATAAAATTGCTGAAACATATCACCAACTTCAGATAGTGAAAATCAATGTCTGTGTGGTGGTGGACACATGTGGTGGTAATTTACTTGTTACAGAGTATTTCTCAATTAAAATGCTTACATGTAGCAGAGTTTCAACCTTTTATTTCCTCATTTTATCTGTGAAATAGAAATCAACTAATTGGATTTTTTTTTTTAGTTAAGAGATTTCAACTATATCAGAAGATTTGATGACAAAAGATTAATTATATATTTACACAAATATAGAATATTTTATTAAAAAGGTAAAGTATTTCTCCCCAAATATAGCATCTGGCTGCTTGTTTGGAAGTTAAATAGTGTGATAGTACAAGAGTGAAAGAGACAGTGAAAGGTAGTAAAAGTGTAAGAAAAATATTAAAATAGACATAATTGGTGTATAAAATACACTAAGTGAAATTTTGACAAACTCATTTCCATTGTCCTTATTGAATGATAATAGTAGTTTACTTTGCTGCCCAATATTTGATGAATAGAAATGTAAAAGTTGTGTCTATCTCTTTTAAAATGATTATTTATTTTCATGTACTTAATTTGTTGCTAATAATGAGTAAAAATGTCGTTCCTTACCTCCTTGGGAATCTCTTCAAATAGCGAATCTATCACCTCACACACTTTACTGAGCTTCGTGCTGATTTCGTCATCTTAAATGATTACCAGAATTTTATTCTCACATCCAGTATTTACGTTAAAATAATGCGCTGTCACTTTAAATAGGGAGCCAATGGTTGTTTCCGGCTCTGATATAAACAAATGAATTTTTCATATTGAATGCTTTTTATAAAAAATGAATTGAATTATGTGTGTTCACAGTGATATATTATAGTTAATATTTAATGTTATAGTTTAATATGAGTGTCCTATATACTTACACAAGTAAAATATTGATAGGACTTAGAGTAAATTTTCATTCATAAATCTATCTGGTGTTAGGAAGAACTCAGAGTGCCTTTTGTCATCTTCCTATCATCCAACCTGTAATGAAGAAAAATACCAATATAAACACCGTTGGTGGTAGGACATTAACTGACTTGTATGAAGCCTGTGCTATAAAATAAACCCATTGTTTTGTGCTTTCTCAATATTTTGGGAGAAAAGCGTCCCACCTACATGATTGTTTTATCATGTGACTAATATGGCAATACGTAGTGACTGAAATATCCCTTATCAAGGTGTTTTCTAAAATTTATTTTTATTGGTAAAATTTATTTTATTTGTGATACATAAGACTAGATAGATAGTATTTGGTACGTGTATAAGACCCATCTTATGTCTTTTTATGTACCCTTCCCTCCCTCCTTCATTGATTCATCCCTTTCTGATTTGCAAAAGACCTATCTTCCTGCTTCCTCTTATTGGTCTTTTATTTTGCTCATCCCTTTATTTATATTTTAGGCTTTTCATATAAGAGAAACCATAGGGTATTTAAATTGTGTGTCTAATTTATTTCACTTAATAGTATGGTTTCAAAATGCATCCATTTTTCTACAAATGACTCATATTTTTCTTTCTTGATGCCAGAGCAGTAGTCCATTGTGTGTAAATATGTTTTCTTTATTTATTTATCTGTAGATGGACATAGAGGCTGCTCCCAAGAGTTAGCTATTATGAGTTATGCTACTATAAACGTGGACATGCACATGTCACCAAAATATGATGTCTTTAAAACTTTTGGGAAGATACCTGATAGAGCATTAGCTGGGTCAAGAGGAATTTCTAGCTTTAGTTTTGTGAGAAATCTCCTCACTAATTTCCATGGTTGATGTACAGGTACTAGTTTACATTCGCACCAACAGTGCGGGAATGTTGCTTTTCACCACAGCTTTGCCACCATTTATTATTTGATTTCTTGATGCTAGCTCTTCTTTATAGAGTAAGATACAGTCTCAATGTTGGTTTAATTTTCATTTTTGTGATGGATAATAATGTTGAACACTTTTCATGTGTTTATGGGCTATTCACTATTCTTTTCCTGAGACGCGTCTGTTAATGTCTATCATTCATATTTTGATTGGATCTTTTATTTGGGGGTAGTCTAATTTTTTTTTTTTTTAGTGTTTTATATAGGTTAGCTAGTGATCCTTTACACAGATGTATCTAGCAAAAAATATTTTCCCATTCTTTAGGTTTTGTTTTCACTGTTTTCGTTGTTTTCTTTGCCATGAAGAAGTTTTAAATTTGATATGCTATCCTTTGTTGATGGTCCATGCTATTTCCTGTGCAATTGAGGCTCTGTACAGAACGTCCTTGCCTACACCTATGACTTCAAGAGTTTTATCTATCTTATATTCCAGCAGGTTAAGCATTTTTGTTTTAATACTTAGATCTTGTGTATTAGTTGAGTGCATGGTGAGACACATGACTGTAGTTTAAACTTCCGCATGTGCGCTGGCATTTTCCCCAGCACCATGTAGTAAACAGGCTATCATTCCCACTGCAAATGTTTTGGTCCCTTTGCCAAAACTCAGACAGCTGAATGTGTCTGTGGTTGTTTCTGCAGCCTCTATTCTGTTCCCTTGATCACACAATCACAAATAAATGGTGTTTATGTGTCAACACCATTGTGGTGGACTAATAAATGATCAACTTGAGTGGGAACCCCCAGCTGAGTGGAGTCAGTGTGACTCTGGACATAGAAGACCCACCTGAAGATTGCTGCCGAAACAGAGTAAAGGAACTTGGAGGGGGGGAATCATGGCTGATGATTTCCCGGGAGAAGGTTTGTTGCGGCTAGTTTTCCTGATAAGTGCTCAGCTGTTCTTGCTATCAGAGGAGCACTGGTACTCGCCGGACAGCTGCTGTTCTCTTCCGGGGAGTGCTTTGTCTTGAGCGTGGCTTCCTGACTCCAGGGCCCATCACTCAGCCTTCTGGCACAGATACTGCACCATGCTAGCGCCACTTTCTAGCTTCTGCCTTTGGCCCTTGGGCTCTTCTGGCACAGATCCCTGATGGAGACTTGCATGGGACATTGCGGTGGGCTCTAGGCCTCCGGCTGGACTCTCAGGGACCTTGCTGTGGGGTCCAGAACCTCGCTGGATTTTTCAGGTCTCTAGTCCACAAATAGACTGATGCATTGTTGAATTTAGTTATTAATTTACAGAGTATTTGGTGTAATTTTTTTGGATCTTCTATGTAAAGGATCGTATCATCTGAAAATAATGACAGTTTGACTTCTTTCTTTCTTTTATGTATCCTTTCATTTTGTGTATTTGTCTGAATCCTTTGACTAATATTTCAAGTGAAATATTGAGCAGATGATGTCTGATCTTTTTTGGTGATTCATTGCATTCTGTTTGCCAGTATCTTCGTGAGGATTTTGGCATAAATTCAATACATAGATTGTCCTGTAGTTTTCCTTTATAGCTGGGCCACATGCTCATATAGTCTTCTGGTATTGAACCAGCAGATTAATTTCTTGAAGTCTTGTAGTGACAAATTTATAGAAATGGTATAAAGAATCATTTTTTAATAAAGATGTTGAGTGATTCTTTGGAATTGATAATTTATTCCAGTATATAAAATTTAAATAGAAATAATATTCAATTTGGTTAAGTAAAGCCATATTTGATGCATTTTAGATTTAGGAATATTTAAATATATGTGATATTTATTAAATGACTTTGGCTGCCAAAAAAGTATGAAATGAGGTGCTGTAAGGGAAACCACCTCTTTCACAACAGCATCTACAAAAATGAACTAGGAATCGATCTAACAAAGGAAGTAAAAGAACCTTACAAGGAAAATCACAGTACTCTGAAAAAGTGTTTCCACTTGCCACTTCTGGTATTAATATTTTGAGAATATAAAATCAGACAGTTTCATCAGTATGCATTTGAGTACGTATCTAAATAATAATTTCTACCATTTCTAAGACCAAGAAATATTTGTATTTTAACTATAGCAAGCTAGAGAGAAATTATTACTAAAATAATTCCAGAGATTTTCATAACTTCATTACAAATCATAAAACTTCATTTTATATATATTATCAATAATAAGTATGGAAGTTTTTATTTTTTGTTAATCCAATATAAAAAAAGTCTTGTAGTTTCAAATTTTATTGCAGTTAATATAAGGAAATTTTTTTCACATATTTGTCAAAATGATTTTTCTATAAATTATTATAATTTTGTAAGATGTAAGCACTTCTATTATGTGTGTTGGTATGTATAGATATACATGTATAATAAACAAAACAAAACTTGGTATGTACTATTGTCCATAATAACTAAATACTTCGTAAAATTACACAATCCATATGTTGGAAAAACCGTGCATTGTGTAATTTTTAAATTTCTTGGCAAAATTTTTCCCTCTGTTATATGCATCTACATATTTCCACAGCTAGCAGTTGCCTTAATTTAAATAAAAACCTAGATTTAGAAGTGTTGGATTTTGCTCTTGTAGGTGTTTGTGCTGATTTAGTGAAGTATACTCAATGTGCTTAGATAAAATGTTTTCTGACAGAAAAAAAAATATTGTTCCTATCTTAAAATGCTTCGTCTGTAGGTAAAAATAGCCAACTCCAGTTTTTTTTTTTTTTTTTTCTTTTTTAAAATCATAGCTTTTATATAATACCAATGGACATCCAAGTGGTGGCTTACTAGACTGCACTTCTGGGACACTACCTGAAGTCAGAATTCCTAATCACCAAGGACACTTAAGCCCTGCATCATCTCTGGGTAGATAAATTGAGTTCCCTGCACTTTGCAGTGTGGGAAACTTTTGAATGAGATATTTTAAACCAAAGGGCTTGTTTGTTCTGACTGAAAATCAAAGCAGAGATTCACAGTTTTTATTTAAAAAAGTAGATTTATATGGTAGCTGATATTTTCCTAGAACTTTTTGATACTACTAAGTATTTATATAATCTTAAAATTTAATTAATATATATAGAGAATACTTCAACAATTGTTCTCTAGCTAGAATGTAATTATTGGTATTTAACTCAGAGCCTCTATATTTATATCAATAAAACACAAATAAAACTATTTTCAGGATTTGTTAGTATAGCATATTTATAAATAATAAGTGATATTGCTTCTGTACTAGTTTCCACAAAAGCAAAGTTTATTATTAGAAAAATTAAAATCGTGACAAAGAATAAAATGAAGTAGAGAGAAAATATAAGGAAGTAATTAAAAAAATAAACCAAATACTTATGGTATACATGCATATGGTACATCTGTGAAAAAAAACAAAAAAACTCATGTGAATGTAAGTACAATGAAAATATCTCTCTCTCATCTGTAATTAACTTTGCCAAAATAACAATGGTATAATTTGGTATTTTATTTATTAAAAAATAAGGATAATTTAATATTCAAGCATCCTATTATGGAATCATAGGAATCAAAATTTCAGGAATAGATTATTGATCATACATTTTAAATAAATTCTCCTTAACCTGATAAATTTACTATGATAATTAAATATTTGTATATATAAATATTTAGCATACTGCTTTAGTGCATAAAAAGAACTTGAAAAATTAAATATTGTTATTAATACAGTAAATAGAATTTATTACATTATGTGAGTTTTACAACAATTATAGTTTCCACACATGATATTTTCAGTGACAGAAAGACAAGAAAAATGCTGGCAGCTTCATAAAGTGAGCGTGCGTGTGTGTGTGTATGTGCTCACTTTTCATAAGATTTTAGAAGATACATCGTTTAAGATGAAAGATATTAGATAGCAATGCAAGATATAACAAGGAATAAAAGGTAGAAAAAGTGAATGAAGACAAATGTAATAAGAAGCAAATAAAAAGGGATATTAAATAAAAAGACAAAAATGAAGGTGTATTTAACTTTAAAATATTTTTCTTTAAATACTGCACTAAAAGAAAAGAGGAGACAAAATACATATCACTTTTTAAATTGCTTTATTACTTGCAAGTCTTCTTCACCATATTGTGCTAGCATATTCTTTTAATAACTATTTGAGTTTAAGTGGGGTTATGTTTAACTTTCTATTGAAATAATGAGGAATTGCGACCTAGAAATTTTAAGTAACCTGACTAAGTTTACAAGACAAAAAGCAGGAAGGTCTGAAATTAAATCTAAGTTTTTCTTAGTGCTATGTCATAATATCAAGCTATCTCCTTGCAAACAAATCTGATCCAAATGAATTAATTCTAATATTTTCTGAGCACCTACAATATCCTGGAAACACAGTGCTCACATTTTGCAGATCTCTTTTCATTTAAGACTTTTAATAATCCTGTAAGATTGTTAGAAATTATATTTGAGAGTATAGAAATGCTAGGTGATTTACTGTAAGTTTTAAATATCAACTTCGAAATACTAGCATTTGGATCTGACACTTGAGCACCAATTATGTGGTTATAAACAAGAGTCAATTTTAGCATGAAATATTGTGTGTGATTGGTTTCCTATTGGCCAGTTCCCATTGCTATCCATTAATCATCATTAATACTTGTTGAAAAATTAAACTAGCTGAGGAATTATTATTAGTGAGTGAATGAATGTTCTCCATTGTAAAACTTCTTCATTTCCACCACAGATGTTTTATAATTATTATGTAAAGCAAGAGTATAAAATTCTTATATAATCAATAAGAGTTACAGCAGTCAGGGAAGATATTCAACATTGTTACTCAGAAATCTACGTATTATCTCTATCATCTATTTTTGACCCTAAATTAATTCATTTTACATGTTACCCTAAATTAGAAGTAACTCTGTCAAACCGAGTAGACTAAACCTTCATATTTACTGAGTCATTATATAAAGCCGTAATTAATCCTATCCTTAGTGAGAACTCAGTCAGAAAGAGAATGTCTGTTTTATTCACTTCTGTATCTCCAACACCTAACCTTTTATCTGTACATACACAACACCTAGAAGAATATTGCCCCAGTAAGTACTGGTTGTTTCCAAAACAAGCCATGTTTGCATCGTCTCTTTAGTAAGTGTAGTTTGTAAAAGAAGAATCCTTGGTAGCTTGTCATATTTATTTATGAAATCAATGTGTGGTACAAAGTTCCTACAAGTGATCCAAAACCCAAAACCATTATTCAATTTTATTATTTCTTCTATTGAATTCTCATCTAGCGATTTTTAAAAATATAAGTTACTAAAGTTGACATTCCATTTTGATGTCTGGAGGTGATGCTATTTTGAAACTACTACTATCCCTGAGACACAAAAGAATCTCACATACCCATGTGCATGTGTGTGCATGTGCAGCATGTGCACACACACATATACAAATATGTGTTTGTAATTATACTCAATTTTTATGGAACAACAACTGAACTGGTCTAGTTTATTGGTTTGTCTTTTGAAGCAATGAAAAATCTATTAAAAACTTATATTTCAGAAAATTATACCTAATAGTAAATGCTAAGGATCATCAAATATGACAAGATTCTAAAATGTACACTTTTGAAAATATTTTTTACATTTTACTTTTACTTTTCTGCAATCATCAACTTTATCAGACACTAATTTAATCAGGAACAATTTTAATTACTTCTTAACTGTTCTCACGCTTTGCTGGCTTACTCATCAGAACATATTTCACTCTATTCTACAGCTTTAAAAGATTATTGTTTGTTCTTATTTCAAACTTGATTTTCCAATGTCTAGAAAATTGATTATTGCTTTGTTCCTGAACAGACTTGAGAGATAATCAAACCCCCAAGCTTAGCAGTATCTCATCCCAACCATTATTTGTAGCTCTACAAAGAAAAGAGATTAAGTCATTTGAAGAGCCCTACAGTCTCAGTATAGTGAAATGGGAAGTTTAAGATATATATTGTTTGCAACTAATTCAATGTTCCCAGTTGTTTTACACTGAACTAACTGCCTAAAATTCTGTTTGTGATTTTTGCCACTCACTGTTCATTTTGGCAATGTGTCCTACCTGATATATTCACATTTTAATTTGAATACGTGTTAGTCACTCTGGAGTTTCTTCATAATTGTCAGTCCTTATTTTTATATGTGCTCTCACTTTACCTATGTAATACTGTATTAAATATGATTACTGGAAACAAAATTATTTACCTGGGGAAAAAGTACTTTATTGGTAAAACATGCACCGTTTCAAAATCTTTACCACAGTTTACCATTTTACAAAAAAAAAATCATACAAATCTCTTTTAAAATATGATAAAATATGATAATAACAATACTGACCCAAGGTCAAACCTTATTTTCCAAAGTACAGTCATAAATCGAGCAGGAAATTTTCACTTCCTTGCTTCCTAACTGTATCGTGTGAGAGTTTCCCTTGATGCTGGAAAAGAGTACTAAGTTCAATCCTTCTCTCCTTGTGTGTGCTGTGCACATGACAAACCTGACAAAGCTAAATAGAGGAAATAATTATAGATGGTCCACTCTCATGGCTTGAATGTGGGGCTGGCAGGATCGGGATTTAACATGGTGTGTAGTGTTTGAAAAATCTACTGTCTTATTTTTCTTTCAAAGATTTGAAATCAAAACTACATTATACTTCTACAACAGCACAAAAGCCAAAAGTGCTTTATTTTGAACTTAACTTTTTTATTTCATAAAACAGATTCGCAAAGGATTCTAATGTCCAAGGTTGATTGAATATTTAGTGAATAATTTTACACTGTCTTCTTTGTAAATATCCCCTGAAAAACAAATATCAAATGATCTGTTTTAAGCAATTGCTTCCAAATTGAAAAACAGCAATGAATATTAAAAAATAATATTTCTTCTTGAATATCTTTGCAAGAATACATGGGAATGTGTCATTTTAGTATATTGCTAATTGAGTGTACCATTGATTACAGTGATTTTTTTTTTGCTCTTCCCCAGGAAGGTACTGTAATTTTTGCTGATTGTACTGTGTAGTAGTTTTATGTTCTGGTGTACATTACAGTACTGCATGTAAGAGTTATGCAAATAAAAGCAAAGTCCTGGAGTTTCTTTCGATCATTTCTTTGTTGTGAATGTTGTAGTGTACATACTATACACAATTTCTCATTTAGTGAGCAATTCATTTAGTGACCAGGTAGTCTCGAGGATGGAGCTTGGTCTTTAAACAAGGGATGTCTGTAGTAGCATTTAGTTCCTCATATTTTAGTCCCAGTGAGGGGAGAGGCGTTTCTAATTTTGTTTATATGAAGCTGTTGCTTTTTGGAACTTTGCTTGTTCTTCATTAAATTTTATTTTAAGGAATAATGGTAAGCTAATAAAAAAGTTTATATTTCCTAAAAAAAATTGTCACTTAGTCTGAATGATTTCTTTTATCTTGGATAGAGAGAGCCTAGTTACATTTTTTAGAGTTGCAACATGAGAATATCAATGTATGTTCTGGGGATTTTTGTTTTGTAAACCTGTACATTAATACTTTGGTATAATCCCTTAGGCTACTATTAGATTTTAAAAGTACAGGCATTTCCATTATATTTTACCAAAGTGGTCATCTTAAAATAAAAGTGATGTTTTATAAAATACTAAGGCAGTTATTTTCCATGTATTCAGTAAAATTTTAAATGAAATAAAAACCTAGAAAAATATACCTATATCTTTAAGAAGGTACATATTAATAGCACATGTTAATGAAAATATAAGTTTCAATTTAATTGTGAATGCTTAATAATAAAAAAATCAATTTATAGCAACTTCTTAGAAACAACAAACAAATGTCATCAACTAATCCCACATTTATTGTGGTCAGGATCTCTGATCTTTAAATTTTATAATTTTATCGTACTCAAATGAACTAAAACATGAATTGATTATTCAAACCTGTTTGGCTTTGCTTGCCTTAAGAATAGTTCTAACGTAAATCAGAACTGTCAGTAACCCATCCAATGAAAAATTAATATTCCTTGTTTCAATAAAATATTCACCCTGTTGAGCCATATTTTGTTCTTATTTACTAATCCAAACACTTTATCAAATTGCAAACGTTTCTAAATTATGTTTTTCCTGCATATTCAATGCATGGAGATTGTTACAGTGTTAATATTCAGAGATTACCTAAATGGCAGTACTTTCAAAAGGAAAATAATTGCATTTGGAATTCAGTATCTAAGATATTTGTATGTTTGTTTATTTTTTAAATGATTAAGAGATTTCTCATTCCAGGCGACTCCTTTTTACAAATCTGAATCACAAATGTCCCAGGCAATCAAGGTGTGATTTTGTATTTATTAATAAATAGGAACATCAAGGGTGGCAGAGGATACACTACATTAAGGGCTGGCCATATGTCCCAGTCTCAGTAATTGATACATAGACTCTTCCCCTGAAGAAGAAAATTATGCCAATTCTTCACTCTGGCCTCTTAAAAATAATAAGCATCTCCGTATAGAATTGTTGCAAAATCTTAATATACCACTATTGTCTTGAATTTAAAAATACTGCTAAATATGAATACAACAAATGTATAAGGTCAAGCATCATTATTCTCAATATTATCATTCCAAAAGCATTTAGGAAAAAAAAAATCTAGAGTTAGCAATATGTCACAGTGCCTTACTTTGTTAGGAAATTCAGATAGATATTAAATAGTCATTTGCAGTAGTTACATTCTATAAGAAAATCACTGCGAAGGCTGATGTAACAAATATTGAAGAATTGGTCCTGGGATATATACAGGTTTAAATCCTGTGAGTCTGTGTTCATAACATTTTATCAATTGACCAATAACTCTTTGTATGTGTGTCTGTATTTGAAGATACGTGACTTAAGATGAACTTTCCATTCACTAACATTAAATTTAAACCCAGCATCACTATTACTCATACACAAATAAAGCTTTGTAAAACAGATGTATTTTCTTCCTAAGACCTAAAAAAGACTTCTTGTATACAGAAACATCAGATAACGGTTGAACACTGTGGTAGGGACTTTTCAATGGCAAAATCACGGACAAAAGGTAGAAAAATGTGAAAACTGTGGCATTACAGATGACAGAAAAGATACTTGCTTAGAAAATGAGAGTTGAGAGCAGCACTTTGCTCAGCCTCAGCAGGGAATTTGGGTTTGGAAGACTCAAACTTTTCACGACTATAAGCAGAATATCTGCAAATGAGACTGACAGTGGCATGAGTCAATACTCATGAGGTTTTGAGGTTACAACTCAATTTTAGGGAATGAACAACTTCACAGATATGGAATACACCTGATAACAAGGACAGAGTGTAGGTAGGTGGAAAACAGACTCAGAACTTTGCTTTCTCTGGTATCACTTTTTAATACTATAAGTTTATAAAGGTATTTTATCTTGCTTCTTTATTCATGTGTCATAAAACACACTCTAATTTATTTTGTAGTAATCATTTAATGTTCTGATTTTAAAAAGAACATTAAAAAATCCAAAAACTTCCAAAACACATTAAAAAGTCAAATAAGTTACACGATTTCCTGTTAATTGAACTTAAATTAAACTAGTACATTTACACCGTATAAAATCACATATGTGTCTACTTTAAATTGACTTAGTCTCTGTTGTCAAATATTTGTTGCTCTCCTCTTCTTTCAAAATTTTAATAAATTTTGATAATATTTATTTCTTTTTCTTTATTTTGGGATATTATTGGAATTTCTGGGTAAATGTAAATCAGTTTTGTTATTCAAAATTAATACTAGATGGTTAAATAAACGTGTTCACCAGCTGTGGTGAGAGTGTTTGTTTCATCTCAGCACCTTTTTCTGGCTTTATCTCTAGTTACCACACATGGATACACACTCCTGTTCACCACTCAAAAAATGTAGTAAACATTGACATTTGTTTTTACTATCCCTCTATACAAGTGTCCTTAAATTGAATTTTTCCAAGAATATGTTTATCTTTTACTTTCTCACATCTGTGAATCTTGTGTTAATGTAATTTGTACAATTTTTACTTAATTGATAGATGTTTTTGTTTTATTCATCTGTACGGACATTTTTAGAATTGATGCCCCATTCATCATGGTCAAGGCAAGTTCCTTCATTCAGTATATCATTAGCATTGTACAGCTAGTTGTCTCTCAGTATTCATTATCTCTATCTTCTTTATGAGAATCAACATCCCAAAACGATGCTACAAACTTTATTCCTTTGAAATTTTCCCCATCTCAATTAATGTTCTTGGAGAGAGTCACGTGAAAAATATTGAGCTCAGTTTTGAAACTTTCTTTCACGCTGCACCTAAAAATGCCCGCAGAACATTGTGTCACCAGATCCTTCCACACCACTGATGACAGTTCACCGCATCACCATCGTCTCTGACCTTGATTACTGTGATATCTTTGTGGCTACTCTTCTTCCTTCCACCTTTGGCTCTGCATATTTTCCAGAGTTATCTTTTTAAAACCTCTAGTCAGATAAGATCAATATTGCAAAGTTTTCCCCTGTAAACCAAACCGCTAACATGGCCTATTAGATGCTAAAAGATCCAGGAACTCTCGGACCTTGCCTCCCAATATGCGACCTCATCCTCCCTTTACACAAAGCGTCTTGGTATCTTGGGTCTTCTTCAGCAAACCAGACATGCCTGCACCTTTGTTCTCTGTTCTTGTTTTCTCTAGGTCTGAATTGTCCATAAAGGAAGCTTCTTAGTATCATTTGAGAGCACTCAAGTAATTATTATTATGCTCAATGTTTTTAGGCTAACTTAGTAGTCATAAATATATCCTCTATTAATTATTTATCAAGAATGATTGATGCTCTTTTTATAAGCTCCACAATGATCTCAAACCATCCTTTAATTAGACCACTATTTTTATATTGAATTGTAATACTAGGTTGTAGTTCCATAATAGCTAAAGTTCAATCATGTACAGAAAATATATCCATATATACGAACTATTTTTTTTAAATAGCCTAAATTAGTATGAAATTAATGTGCAATAATTTTATGTTAAATATATTTTATCAAAAGATGTGTTATATGGCTTTTGGATCAATTATACTTCTATTTATTTTTAATTCAATCTTGAAGAATTACTTAACAGCCTTTACATTTTATCAGTCGAAACCTCAAATATTACTTTGATCAAACAAAATGTAAAAGTATAATTTATCTGACTAGGTAGATGGCAAAAGAGATTATCTGTACAATTCAGATGTAAATCAATATAATATTCAAGGAGAAAATAGAGGAAAATGTTTTTAATTTTATTTTAATGGTACATTTTACATGTACATAGTGATAACATTCATCATAGGGGATTTGTACCTGTGCAGGATATATCTTGTTGCTTCTTTTTTTCCATTCCCCTCCCCTCCCCTCACCCCCTCCTCCCTCCCTATTTACAAAAGCTTTGTTTACATTTTTTCCTTCCATTTCTTATTTCTCTTGTCCCTCTGTTCCGTCCCCCCTCACTTGTCCCCTTTCCCAATATAATACATTTTAGTCTTGATTTACACTTTCAGTTTCTCACACCAGAGAAACAATGTGGTATTTAAACATGTGTGTCCGATTTATTTCACTTAAGAGTATGGTCTCAAAATGCATCCATTTACCCAGGAATATCTCAAGCTTATCATTCTTTATGGCAGAGTAGCACTCCACTGTATAAAAAAAAACCCACATTTTCTTTATCCATTCTGCTGTTGATGGGCATTTGGGCTGTTTCCAAGATTTAGCTATTGCAAACTGTGCTGCTATAAACATGGGCGTGCATATATCACTGTGGTGTGATGCTTTTAATTCTTTTGGGAAGATACCAAGGAGTGGAATAGCTGGGTCGAATGGAATCTCTAGTCTTAGTTCCCTGAGGAATCTCCACACTGATTTCCATAGCGGTTGAGAATATGTCCAACAATTTTAATTTTTGTTGGTTGTACTGCTTAATTTGTATGTCAGGCTAAGCCATGGCTTTAATTTAAGCAGATAAACTTCTATAATATGACTAGGCCTCTAGCAAAAATTGTCCACCTTGAAAGCAAAGACTGTAGCTTCCTAGAAAGGAAGAAAGTGTCACTGTTGAGTGCAACAGAATTCCTGTCTGAATCTGAGGTTTACATCAACTGGCCTCTCCTGCAGATTTCAGACTCAAAACTAAAACAAGGGGTGTGTGTGTGTGTGTGTGTGTGTGTGAAATATTTCAAACAACTCTTTAAAACTTATATTTTAACTTGAATGCTGGAAAGCTTGATTATTTTTCTGTAAGGGAAAGATAAGTTAATAATAAGTTCAACAATGTTTTACAAGATTATATTCTCCAGTTTGGAAGGTGAGTAAGACAGATAAAATTGGAGAAGATAAACTCATAAAAATAAATAATTGCTAAATCTGGTGTATTGTGGACAAATTATATGTATCAAGTGGGAAATTTCAAAGTACTCAGAGACCACTTAAATTATTAGAATCACTTTCTAAAGGAATTTTGATTATTGTGGCCAAACCTGGACAGAATTTAAATACTTTAGCTTTGAGATCTACATTAATATTCCAAAACATGAAATGAGTAATACAATTATTTTGTTGTTTGTGTTCAATATCAGTAAAAGAACAATGTCAATTTTAAACTTGCTTTAATTTTTGTTTGACATTTCTTCTTGTGAATGTACTATATTTTTCTCTTTTCACAAGAAGCTACTTCATAACCAATTTGAGATCATACGTAGAAAAAAATGGTATTAACTGAAAGTTGGGTAGGAGGAATTTAAATGTGCATTTTTATTTACAGTATATCCTATGCATATTAGTGTCATTTTGGTTAGTAGACTCCTAAATAAATATTTGCTAAGGACTTTATTTTCTTTATTGGATAATCTATAATAAGATAATCCAATATATATTTATATAATGATCCTATTAAAGAAGAACAACGAGTGAACAGAATAATGTAAGTTTTTCTTTCAGGGAAATATTAATTTAAATATAAATATATTAATATCGTCACAAACTTATTTGAATAGAAAGTTTAAATAAATATTTCCTGTATCTAGATGTCAAATATAAGCACAATACAGAAGTTCCAAACGAATTACCTATAAATAGGTTTCACCCAGTTGAGAACACATTACTGTGATAGGATTGCTTTATTTATCATTCAAAATGAGTTATGACACCTTATGATTTTCCTATAAAATCAAAATTTGTGAATAACTTGTATGCAATTTCGGACAGAAGTGATGCTGCTGTCTTATGAAATGACTTAATCAGGAATCTTACTGGCACGTATGCATTCTAAAAAAAGTTACATTGCTATAATATTTTATGCCTGGATTGACTTTGTTATTTTGTATCATTTTATAATACTATGCAAATTCAGTAAATTCAGAATCATGTTGGTGTGGTATAGTACTATAGAATAAACTCCCAAACAATTTTTTAAATCATAATAAAGGGTGCTTCAGTGGTTATAAGCTTTGTTGATGTTATGTCCTGCATCATTTAGTCTACCTGCATGAGATATTGGCTTTTGCATATTGAATCATCTTAAATTATTTCAAAGCAATGTTGTCATCTAATATACAAACTTCACATAAATTTTTAAACATTAAAATTTATAATTATTTATTGATTCCTAAATTCTTAAAATATATCAATCCTTGTAAAGCACACACTTAATTATTAACTGAAACTAGAGTATGTATAATTACTTGGATAACATTTAGAGTATATATCTTTCAAAGTACATTCTAATAAATTGTATGACGCTAGTTAGAAGAGAATCTGAAAAAGTAAGATCTACTGATCTTCATAAATTTACGGTCCATTCAGGGATTATCAATTAATACTTTTGCTGTCTTAACACATTTTATCTGACCAGTGTCATTTCATGAATAATGCTCTCATATTATTGTGCCTTACTGTTCTTATATCCAATAACTCAAGGAGCATGTTGGCCAAGTAACTTCACTGAAAAAAAAAAAAATCCCATAATCAACAGAGGTCTATGTAATATGAAATTCACTTATATCATTCACACATCGAAAATTCTGAGACTGGCTGATGACACACAGGTCTACAGCTTTTCTGAAGAAAGTGCATTAAAATGGATTCCGAAGAGTAAAAGGTGAGGCATTTTAAAGCACACAGACAGAAGGGAGTACAGGGCATAAGTAAAATAATGAAGGACCATTCAAAGAAGAAATAGCTTTTTCAAAGTGAAGGATTTAAACCAAAAGACATAGAAGGCATATTTGTCAACACAGAATGAGGATACATTATTCTTTCTTTTTGTAATTTTAATTTTTATTAGTATATGTTTGCACTACATAATCATAACATTCATCATGGGGTGTTGATGCATGTATGTAATGCATGCTAATTTTGTTTATTTCCCCTTCCCCGCTCCTTCCTCCCACCACCCTCCATCTTTTGGTTCCCATTTGCAAAACATACACTTGCTTAGTCTAAAACATCTGTATATGAGAGGATCATGGAAACAAAGAAATGTTCTTGCTTATATTTTTAGTTAATGATTAAGTCAAATTTGGCATTTCCCTGTCTAAATATTTAAGAAAGAGGTTAAGAGAGAAAGTGAGTACAGCAACAACATAAGTAATTACAACAGTTTTTTTTTTTAATGTAGCCCTAGCACATGCTGATAAAATGACTAGAAAGGAAAGATAATTCAAATATGTATTTAAAATACATTCAAATATAATATTGGAATTAAATAAGAAGAAATAAAAACTCATGATGGCTAGAGTTTCAGTTTTGGGTTTTTATGAATAAATACATATATAAAATGATGAGATTGTACATTCTAGATAGAGGATGACAGATTTATAATCCAGAACCACAACTTTGGAAATCAGAATCTCCAACATTAATTCAAAATGCCTAATTGTTATACTTTTGCATTTATGCTTTATATGTGATCTGAGAAGTCTAGCAAGAGAACAGGAGGACAAAGACTAAGATAAGTTTAAAATGTGTCCACACGGGAATTTACAAGACTTAATTTGGTCTTTGTATCATAATGAATCAACTCAGCCTCTGAAATTTAGAATAGTATGTGTAACTTCAAGTATTGATCGACATGTCTTCTCTCTTTTCTTCTTCCTCTTTCTTTTCTCTTCGTTCTCTTCTGTGTGAACCTTGATGAAGAGCCAGTTGTCTGAGTTAATTTAACTTCCACGTGAGAAAAGTAATCCAGGTTAACTTTTAGTGAAGATCAAAGGAGACTGGGAATGTCCAGAAGAGCAGGAGAAGTAGATATGGCATTTACAACTGCTAGTTGCAATAGTTACACAGAATGAAGCAGTTGCAAATTAAAGTTTCTCTTTTGTTCCTTATCGCTTTTGCAGTACAGAAAGTGGACCAAGTTTTAGTCACTTATCAGAAATGATTGCTAAAAATTTTAGTGTTTATAAGATAGGTAGAATATTTCTGCTTAACTGATTAGTTGTCTGCATGCATGTATGTGTGTGTATGCGTGTGTATATATCTCTACATGTGTAAGTATGTGTGTTTCTGTGAACTAAAGACTGGGAAGTTTCTGAGGTTTTTTGATAGATATATGTGCATGAATTCTTTAGTATTAGCCACACATTAAATAAAATTCATCAAAGGCAAAATGTAATTTTAAGTTCATCATTATATCTTTCAGAATATCTAGCAGTGTAGTTAATAAACTTGTTTAAATATGAACAAATATTTATTTTCTATCAATAAAAAATACACCTTTATGCTTACAGTGCATGTTATGATGTTATTTTTAATTGACCAATATTTTTAAATTAACACGGCATATCCAGAATATTGTCATTTCAACATATAATCAATTTATAATTTAGCCTTGAGATATTCTATATCATTTTTATCTGTTAACTCATTTAAATCTAGTGTATATCTTGCAATACAACACATACTAATGTATTTAAAATTCAGTTTTTAACTGATACATAAAACAAAAATTTAACATATTAGTGAATACCACATAATGTTTCAACACATATATACACTGTGTGATATAAAGACATTTTTAAGAATAAAAATAAAGTTTTTCTACATGAGGTGGTGGCTTAAATATAGGACTTAACCAAAACAAGAAAAGACTCATTTTTCTAAGCTCAGTTGACTGGGAATAACTCACCGACTTTCCTTGTTTAAACGAATTCAGCAATCCACACAAGAAAGTACACAGGTCAGTTAGCAACGCGTGCCATGTACTCAAGGCACGGAGCTGTCTGATTTAATTATTTTACAAAGCACTTTATTTCATGGAACTATTATACAATGAACAATATTGCACATTTGAAAATGAGTCCCTGAGTATTCATTGTACATTTGAGTACTCATTGATTGGAGAGACTCAGTAAAAGGAGAGAAAGAGTATAATAAAGTGTAAGTCAGAGGCAAGACAGAGAGGAGAAAAGCAAGGTACAATTGGGGTTTTGGAGAATTGTGGAAATGTTATAACCTATGAGGATATGAAAGTGCAAAAGTAAATGAACCTTGTAGTATGAAAGACTTAGCATTGATAGCAAAACTTGGGACAGTCTCCTAACTTGTGCATTATTTTCTCAGTTATGATTTTATTTTTCTTTCCCTTAACGTGTAATATAAAGTGATCTAAGACTGCTGCTTTTCTTCTTTTTCTTCTTACCTCATTGTTTTTTTGGATTCTGAGATTTATTCTTTGCTTAGTTTTCATAATGTCACAAAATTGACAAATTTGATGCTGGTTTATATTCAGATACTTTTGCAGAATTTGCCAAAGATAAAAATCCATTTCTATTAAAATATCCTATCCACTTTATTCATGTATGAAAATTTATTCTTTTTATTGCATCCTGAGTCCCCAGGCTCTTTTACTAGGTTATCCCACCTGCTGTCTTATTTTCAGCAATCTTGTTTCTTTGTTTATTTAACTCTACTTATTGATCTCTAAAGTTTTGAAAAGATCATTCTTTATGGAACATTAATTTGTGTCTTCAGTTAACTCACAATCCAACTGAATTATTAAGAGTATAAACAGTTACATAATATTCGAGTCAGAACTATAAACACACTTACAAATCCACAAAAAGTGCCTTTTGCATTTAGGAAGCTTCAGCATTAGTTACTTTTTGAAACCGGCTTCGGGGTGAAATAATTTTTCTTACCCTTTAACAAACTGCTTATTTAATTCTTAAGAAAAGAAATTTTATAATACATGTTCTTTGACAGACTCATGAATCTTACTACTTTCTGAAAATAAAGAGAATCTTCTCTAAGGGAATACTATTTACACTTCTTTATAAAATTTTAGTTCATTTTTTGTCCATTTGTCGAACAACCTAAGGAGGAATTTTCAAATGTGCAAAGTAATTTTATACCACTTACAGAGAATCTATGCATGTAAAATTGATCTAAGGTTAATTAAAAATTTCTAACTTATACGAAATTTTTTCTATTCTTCAGTATATATTGAAAGCCACACACTGTACTGACATGTTTAGTTATACAAAAAATTTAACAGGAGAAATTTCATTCATTTAGATTATATCATTTAATAAAATTATATCATTATTGATTTGAATTTCAAGTAAATTAAAAAGTTTTTTCTAGAGTGATTCTAAGAGTTCAAGTAGATTTATTAGTAGAAAAAATGCATTATGTACATGTACTGGTCTATGATTTGCAAACCACTCTCACTTCAAAACCAGTACAGGACATTAAAAAAATTTAGGATTTATGTTCTTGAATTCAAATGATGTGTTCAAAGTAACACCATCAGAAAATAAAAGAATAAAAAGTAAGACAAGCATGTTTCTATTCATTGTCATGTGTTCTTTTGTTATCTATTTTACCCTTGTTAACGATGTCATTTGAAAGGGTAAAAATATTGAAATATTTTTTTCTGATGAATACAAGGCCTTCCTTGATGTGATAATATGAGCTGTTGTTACAAAGAAAATTTCACATCAACTAAACCAAATTATGAACACTTCGAGTAATAAACAGATCTCGTTAAATATGAATTAAATGTCAAAGGCTTATGATTAATTCTTGACTTCAAAATAATGAGCCTGGAAACCTTTAAGTTCTGAGAGCTTTCTGTCGCAGTTATTTAAATATTATCATTGATGCTAATTTCTGTTGCAGAAAATAAAACAATTCACCAAAACACAATATTTTGAAGTGAAGGAAATCACTGATGAAAGTGATGGCTCTGTGGGCAGAAATAGTTCCACTTTTCATTGAAAGAAAGTATCAAAAAAAGTACACGAAACTTAGGCGAGAATAACTGGATGTTAATTGATGAGAAAATGCAATGTTAATTTCATTCCTTTTCAAGAGAAATCTATTTACTCAATATCTTTATAAAATTAAGAAATCATTAGCACAACCAGTACTTAAAAATAAAGTGATATTTGAATGGGTAAGCACACTGCCAATGAAACTATAATTTAGTACAGTAGCTTTACAACAATTTGTAATGACATTTAAATCAGGAGAAATGTTTTGATACCATAGCCCCCATAGCTATATTTATTAATATAGACATGAATTACTTGATGACGGAGCTCTCATTTCAGAACAGTGCTGTTAAGTAATTTTGTGAGCCACATAGCACGTACTTACACAGACTTAGATAAAGCCAATAATTCAAGATGGTCTTTAAATGCCATCAAGACAAGAAAGGAAAAAGAAGATGTCAGAAGCTGTAGCTATCATAACAAAGGATAATATTTTGTAATAAACTTATTTTTCTATAAGTAAGGAGTACATTCTAAAGTAATGACAAGAAGTATAGTATAATAAATACATACATTTGTAGCCTAGCCATTTAGCATTACCAAATATAAGGTGTTTTATATAACTGTATGTGCTGCGGTTTTATATAACTGGCTACATAGTAGGTTTACTTAGACCAACATCACCATAACACACTAGGTAATGTGCTGCACTAAGTCCTTTTATGGTTATAATATCACTAGGTGAATTTTTCATCTCCATTATAATCTTTTTTTTTTTATTTTATTTTAAACCAAGAACATGTATTGGTACATTTTACATAAAATGGTTACATTCATCACATTTATTTTGTACCTGTACATGATGCATGTTGGTTCTCCCCCCTCTTCCCCACCCCTCCCCTCTGTTCCCTCCGTCCCTATTGACAGCAGGTTTATTCTTAATTTTCCATATTTTCCCTTTCCCTTTTCTTTCCTTTGTTGCCTTTCTGCTTTTCCCCTTCTTTCTTTCTAGTACTCCTCTCCTTTGTATATTATCTTCCTTTTATATAATATCTATTACACCTCTTTGTCTTTAATTACAGTTATGATTTCTCATATCAGAGAGACAATTCGATGTGTACTCATGAGTGTCTGATTTATTTCACTTAAAAGTATGTTCTCAAGGAACATCCATTTATATATGAATGACTCTAGTTTGTCCTTTTTATGGCTGTGTAGTACTCCATCTCCATTATAATCTTATGTAGCCACCATCCAATATGGGGTTCATCACTGACTGATATTTCATTACATGGTCCATTAATGTACATTATAGCCATATCTGAATTAAGTTGTTGCCCTTTGTATATCATATTTTTGTTATATACAAGTTTGAAATTAATATTTTCTTGCACTACTTATTGTTCATGTTCCCTTTTTTATAGACTATTAACCTTTATAAACAGTTTTTGAAACAGTCTATTTTGTTCCAATATATGATTGCAAAGAAACAGATTACCATAAGCCATTTCCTCGCTGTGGGTTCTGAAATCATCAATAGGGATCTCCATCTCCTTATTACTGCTTTATTTCTAAGGCTATTAAATAAGATGAAGAATCTTTTTTTTTTCAAATATCTCTCTGTGAAAAAGAATCACCCCAAATAGATAAATTAATGTGTTGCCGAAGATATTTTATAAAGGTTGAGCTCATAGTAAATAGAACTGGATATGACTATTGAATGATAAATATAAGAAGCATATTATGTATATATAAGAAGATATTATACATATATATTATGTATGTATATTATGACACATGGTGTGATGAACGTCCATCAACTTGGTCAATAATAACAGGTGTAATCAGTGATGAAATATATTTGTGACATGAAGATGTTTGTCCAGGATGAAAAAGAGTAAAAAATAAATTAGAAAAATTCGTCATATTCCTCAAACTAGTGATTACTCCTTCCACCCTTATCACACAAAAAATGGGCAAAAATTTAAAAATTATTGCTAAAGCCAAAGACAAAATCTCTTAACCTGTTGACTGCAGCTTACAATCAGTGGTGTAATCTTGCTTATCAATAGAACTTTGACCATGGCATCTTGTGCCTGGAAGGAATGTAAATTTATAAGTGAAGCTTTCTTTATCGCTTCTGAAGTTATTTTGTAATGTGGGCTTCATCGTGTAGTTATTTCCAAAGGAAATGTGCCCAGCTACACTCAAACATATGGAAAGTTTGCTTTTCTAACCAGTGCACAAACTAGAAGTTAGATTTGAGCTCATTTTGTGCTACTATTGCCCCTTCTGATCTACATTCCTTATCTTCATGTGGATTCTGAGTTTTGGGAATATATAATTTACTTGATAAGTGCGTGAGATATAGGGAAGAATGAAAGAAGGATAATGACAATGCTTGCTCCAAAATGTTTATAAGAATACACTTCCAGTAGGCAGTGATCCACATCAGCACCAGAAAAACATGTACATATCCATTTCAACACTGTTCCTGAAGGAAATATTGAGTACAAATTTCATCTTTACAGTGAAAGGAAGATTATCAAAACAAAAACACAATTTTAATATTGTCCACGGGAAGAACATTCCTGATAAATAATTCAAGGGACTTTAAATGGAAGCTACAGATATTTTAATCTTGAATTACTGTTCAATTTTTTCCTTGAATATTTGCTTTCCATTCAGAGATCATATATTTGTGTGGTAAATCTTTGAAGTGTTTCAAGTACATATATTAAGAAAGATATAAAGAACTTCACAAAAGTTTCATAGGAGTTTTGCAAACAATTGCATTTAAATTAATAAATGAAGAGGGTTTGTTATCATAGATATTTAAGAAGATCTCATGTTGACTATTCTTTTACAATTTAGCATATACACTTAGGTTATTGGATACATAAAGGGAAATGTTACTTTGCACAGATATTTCTAATCTCTTACCATAAATACTTTGATTCAACATTATCTAACTTTTAGAATAAGTTTAATTACACACTAAAAAGTGAAATTTCTTAAAAAGACAACTAAATGTCTTTGCTGTTCTACCTGCTAATTCCATATGTGGCATAAACTATGAAGTCATCTTCACAAAGCAACATTTCTTCTGAGGAATCCAAGATCAAACTCACCTTGGTTTTCATATTTGTTCTTGGTGATAGGTTAGGGAAATAATTCTCATTTTAAACACTGTTAGCTTTACCTGAGAAGTACAGAAACATTTACAGGTAATGAAACATGTTTACCAAGCTGCACTGACCCAAGGCAATACCACCTACTCTATACAGAGTTGTTCAAATGAAATCATTATTCTTCACAACAGGCCTGTCATAAATGTGTACTGAAAGAGTGCTGTCTGACTACCTTAAATAAAATAGGCCAGAGTCCTATTGACATCATCTCAGATTTCTGTACTATAGTCAGACTATGGCATTCTCCAAATACGTACACTTGCAGACCTCACAAAAACTGAGATCAAAGCAGTTCTTCAGTTTTCACATCGGTGGTATATCTACCTCACTTATTGGACAAAATGGGATGTGAGCTCTGTCTTGAAACCAAAGACAGAAGCGTTTCAGAATGACCCTTTGTGCAAAAGATATAAATCACTGCTACCGTGATGATTTTTTTTTGAATCCCAAGTTTTGAAATATGTTCTTGGTAATTAAAAATAATAAGTATACTTATTAAAATTATAATTATCAAAATATACTTATTAAGATTAATAAGTATATTTTATTCTATTTTTTAGCTTTTTTTATTAGAACATGTTTTGCAATACATAATGATTATATTCCATATGAGGAATTGGTATGTGTACATAACATGTATTTTTTTTCATTCCCTTCCACCCCCTCTGACCCTCCATCTCTTGGCTCACTTCACTTTTGCAAAAGATGTATCTCCCTATCATCTAGCTTCTATTTTGCTTTTCATTTATACTTCGGGTTTCTCATGAAAAGAAACCCTGCAATATTTAAGCCTGTGTGTTCTAATTAATTTCACTTTACACATCTGTTTTTCAACAAATGACTCAAGACTATGCTTCTTTATGGCAGAGTAATACTTAGTTGTACATAATCAGCACATTGTCTTTACCCATTCATCTGTTGATGGACATAGAGCACTTCCAAAATTAGCTCTTATGAGTTGTACTTTTATAAACATGGGTAGGCAGGTAATATTATTATATGATGTCTTTAACTAAGAAGATACTTAGAACAGGGAATAGCTGGGTTGAATGGAAGTTCTATTTTTAGAATTTTTTTGAGGACTTTCCACACTGTGTGTACGGTACTAGTAGTTTAAATTTCCATCAACAATGTAGGAGGGTTCCTTTCACCCTGCAGACTCTCAAGCATTTATTTCACCACGTACTAAATTAAAATAAAAAATGAACAAAGACCTAACTGTTGAAACAGAAATACCTGGCTTTTTTTTTTGTGTGTGTGTGTGCTGGGAATCGAGCTCAGGGCCTTGTGCTTGTGAGGGAAGCACTCTAACCACTGACTAAATCGCCAACCCCAAACTGAAGCATTTCATAATATATTTTTTAACATATACTTTTCAATGTGCCTCTTTAGTGTAAGACAATTATTCACATAATTACTTCATGGAATAATTGTCCTAAAAACAGACACATCACTTCCAAACATCATTTAGAAAAAAATCATTATATGAATCTTATTTCTGTTCAAAGCTTACATGGAAGCTACTGCTGTATAATTATGACATTGTGGTCATACAGTTTTCTCTGTCCTCTTCACATTTGGTCCTCCACACTTTGCTCATCTTTTTGCTCAACTTTTCTTTTTTTCTGTAAAGTTATATCTCAAATTTGTTCCTGAAAATTCTCCTATTGAATGTTAATATAGCACATCTATTAAAAATAAACTTTCTCATATAAATCAGATGAGCAAGTTGTATTTGTGCCATAGGCACATCTTTTTATGGTAGCTTTTGTTTTAGAATTATGACAAGTGTGCCTGATAAAGTCATAAATTTTTATTTTATCTGAACTTTTGTTAAAATAGAAGATATTAAACATGTCAAACTGAAATGAAAAAGGAATTATTTTCTTTCAGGTAAGAATTCAAAAGCATTTGTTTATTTACTATTTAAAATATAAACAAAGATAATTTGACTTCTTCCTTTCCTATGTGTGACTTTTTATTTCTTTCTCTTGCCTGTCTAATATTTCAAGTACTGTGTGGAACAGGAGCAGCGACAGGGAGCAACCTTGCCCTGTTCCTGATCGTAGAGGGAAAGCTTTCAGCTTTTCCCAATTTAATATGATGCTTGTCACTGAGGTGTCACAGCAGCTTTTATCAGATTTAGGTAAGGTCCTTCTATTGCAGATTCCATACAAATTTCTACCTATTAAATACTCTATTTTATACAAAGGTGAGTATATTTGAAAATAATATGTCATTAAGAATAAATTGCCTCTTATTCTTTGTTGTATAAATTTTTCGAGCCAAAATTCTCCTAAAATGCTGTTTCTGCACTGCTTCTTATTTAATAACATTCAAAAACCTAGCAGATTTCCAAATGTTAGAAGACCCCATTACTCTACTTGTCTTGAATATAAAAGCATCTAAACAAAGAAATTGAATGATTCAATGAATCAATTCCTGAAGAAATCTGCCACACCAATATATTGGTGATTTATGCAGCTTTAAACAAATATAAAAGACTGGACTCCAAGGATATTGCTATATAAAGAGATTTCCTAGTACACTCATCAATCTGACTATTGTTTTTGCTCACTGTGGGCATTCTATATTGTGAATTTAGGACTGTTACATGATATAACTGTGATTCACGTTAGTATGTAATATGCTCCCCTTGGTCTCACACACCACCATGTTAAAATTCTTAAATTAGTCATCTAGGAGAACACTGGAAGTGAATGTTTGCACAATGTTTGTCTTGCTTTATATTTTTAGTTCTCTTATAGTGCACCATTTAAAATTTGAGGAGTGGAAGCAAATGCTACTCTATACCCATCTACTTGGCAGTGCATATTAAAAATGTTCAAAAATCATGAAAAATATCACCAGGATTACACATTTATTTTATAGGAGTGCTTCCAAGGTCCTAAATCCTCACTCATTTTCATTTCATTTTAAATTGTCAATTATTGGACACTTTCTGTGTAGCGCTCAATGCTTCCCAGTTTATTGTATTGCCCTGCTCTTATTTCTGAAAACATATATTTAGACTAGTTTAGTTTTGTGTAGGAAAAAGTAGAATGATTTGATTCCTTTCTTTAGTGAATACATGAACAATCTTTAAAGATATGACATCTCCCCTCAACTTCTAAATATGGCAGAAGACGTCCAGAATGGGAACAGTCAGCTTAGCGAGCAGGGGGGACTCTTACTACACACTACCTCTGTTCATTCCCCTTCTATTTTAGCCTTTATTATACTAGTCATTCCTAATTTAATAGTGATGGTGCTTCTTGTTATTTTTGAAATAAAATTCCAATCAAACATAAAGGAATGGTAATTTTTCAAATCTTAATGAAATCAAATATTCCACTCGTAGTTACATGATGTTATAAACCAACGCCATCATTATTCCCATCCAACATATAGGATGGGGAAAATACAGTAAAAAAAAAAATTTAGAACCTTAAACAAACTTGTAAAAGTCTCTTGAGATAGTTGGACAAGAATCAATGTCCATTGTCAGTGATGTACTTTTGAACTCATCCTTATATTTTCAGTTGTGGTAATATTGCCATTATAAGGTAATTATTAATTTCTTGGTAGAGCATGCTTTGGCACAAAACTCAAAATCTTTGCTTCTTTAGCTAAAAGATTAAACATGAATCAAATACACTTCTATTTTATGGATTTTAAGAATTCTGCAAAGGGCCATGTGGAAAAGGATTTTCTCTAATCTGATGTTACTGGCAGGTGCTCGAACAATTAAAATTAGGTATGACCTAGTGGATTGTCTTTCACTCACTGGGGACATACTCTCAATAGGTATTATGAAAAGAAGCCACTTCCTTTTTCTTTCTCTTTTGCTTCCTGGTTATGGTGTGAGTGGTTTTACAATGCCATGAGCTCCCACTATGATGCCCTGCCTTGCCACAGGTACAAAGCAACAAGGCCCGATGACAAATGAAAATCTCTAAATGTGTAGGGCAAAATAATCCTTTTTGCTTCATAGATTAATCATCTCCGGTACTTAATATAGTAATGGAAATTTGACAATCAGAATATTGGTGCTTAGAATTGGGATCTTTGCTCTTATCATATATCTGATGATGTGAAAGAGCCCTGAGAATTTATCTATAGTGTACATGTGGATAAATTTGGAGAACAAAGTTATAAAAAGCCTAGAATGCTGTGAGTGGAGTTTAATATGCTCTTCTGTTGAGGGGCATAGAAGATCAGAATGAGGATGACATTCTTCCACGTTGTCTATCATATATATATAATGCATGCAATGCTAATATCATACACAATGGTGATGTTTGTAATCAGAAGAGTGCTGTTTATGGGAATCTATGTTATTCAAAATTGTTAATATCAAGATAGGTAGAGAGATTAGAAAATTCATCAAAGGAGGAGCCAATCCTGCTGCCATGTAAAGAAGAAACAATTGCTAGTTGTTAAAATAAAGTGAAGCAAACACTTATAATCATCTCTTTCCTAAATCACTGGTGTAACTTTGATATTTTTCCAGATAATTTTTCTCCTATTTTCTTCTAAAACTACTAATATAAAAATCAAAATCGACCAAGCTTTGTCCAGTGTTAACTACTCTGTTGTCATATGCTAAATAAAAGATAAAATTCAAAGACTTTAGTGAAAGTTATAAGGTACCTTTAAATTTTCTTTTTTTTTTTTTACCTTTAAATTTTCTTATAGCCTACACAACTAGTTATTTACCTTTAATTCTCTTTCTGGTTCTCAAGACTAGATCACTAGCATCAGGTTGCTTGGCCCTCAACTGCTAAACCTTACTTATCTCCACAAGGTCTGACTCTGACTCTCATCAGTATTTTTCAACTTTTGAGTCAGACTTTTATTGTAATACCTAGTTTATCATATTCTAAAATATGCACAAATACATATGTCTCCTTAATTTCAAGGACTTCAACAATGAGGCTGAGCAATTACTTTTGTATTTCTTCAGGATTGATCTTTGTTGTCTAGCATCTTCATATTCTGTGTGAATGGCCTGACTTGGGGAAGCAGATGCTTTTTAATGTTGTTATCCAGTCAAGGCTGAGAGATATGAAGGTAGAGCTTTAATGAAATCTCACCTTAATAATGTCTACTTTCAATTGTGCCCACTGTTATTTCAATAAATATGGATTCTGCAGATCTATGGGGAGAAGCAATCTAAATATAAGAGAAAATACATAAAGCATGCACTTTATTTAGAAATATAATATTTGAAAATATCAATGGAATAGGATAATACCAATTTATTTTAAAGACTTCAGTTAGTTCTAAATCTTCAAAGAAGAGCTCACAATTAGTGTGATTTTAGAACAAGCGATTTGCAAGGTGAAATGCTTTGAAAAACACTTGTATGAGAGGACCCAGTAAGAAGTCAAAAAATAAAGGGTTTAACCTTAAATTTTGGGAAAGCATATTTTCTATTATGGAAGTCTATTCAACTAACTCTCCTTCCAGAAATAAAAGAGAAAGCAGTGAACTAAAAATGAATTCAACATTTCTGAGGCTGCCAGTTCCAGAATGAGGAAGAACAGACATAATATGATTATGAGGACTCAAAGCATTCAGGACATCCAGCTGAATCCCACATAAATTACCAGCCAAAGGGAAATGTTGCTGGATGCCCTACAAACAGAGATTTACAGCCATCAGGCCTTTCAGTATGTACTGCTGAGGCGAAGTGGATCTCCTATCCAAAAATTAGGCTTTCACAATCACAGGTTCTGCTAAAACTTTAACTCATTACCTTTAAACAAGTCTTCAATAATTATAACATCAACATTGTTGGGCATTTAGTACCTTGACCCATTCACCACTCATAGGAAACTTTTCCTCATGTAGTCATTTTAATGTAGATAAGATTGAGTCAGTAAACAAATGGTTTTGTGACATGATACTATACTATATGACTGAATGCTATAAGATATCCTGAAGAATTAACTGGATATGATTCATGAGGATATTCAATAGTAAACCTAAAATTCAGAATAGAATTGATAAAATTTTTTTCTCATTGATTTATGAATGCTTAGAAACAAATTTTTATTATGTGTGATTGCATATATACAGTGTTTGTACAATGAAATTTACCATTGTAGTGAACAAGTTTATGAGTTTTGAAATAATATAATTTTGGGGGAGATACTGGGGATCGAACTTAGTGTCCAGCGTTTGCCAGGCAAGCACTCTACCATTTGAGCTCAATCTCCAACCCCTGAAATAATATAATTATATCATATCTCATTGCTACCCACATTATTTCCCCTTTAAAATCTCCTTTTAAAAATCAGGATTTTCTTATATCCTTTGTGGACATTGAGTGATATTGTGGATATAATATATTAGCTGTAATGAAATGATAAATTCGGATACAAAATCTATCATACAGGAAAATATACAAGAAAGCATCGTTCCCAGGGATTTTTCTACCTGGGCAAAAGCCTGACACATGCTCTAGCCACCACTCTTTTTCCTTGCACTCCACACAAAGTAAATGAGTAAATGGGATTAAAGCTCACTTAATTAGAAAAATTTATCATAAAAAATTTTCTGTGAGAGATAGCACAAAACTCAGCACAACATGGAAGGGAAGAAAGAAAACTATAAACAAGAGAGATTTCTAAGTGGAAAATGTGACAAGATACCAAATTATTCCACTGATAAAGACATCATTAAGATATGGAAGAAAAAGGAAGGAGGTAAACATATACAGTCATTAAGAAGAGAGGGGAGGATGATACATAGCAAATATGAAAGAATCGGCCTCTGTTAGGAAGAAGGAACATTTTTATTTATGTAAGGAGAGGATAAGAACTCAGGTATATGTCTGTAGTTTCCCAAGAGCTGCTAGTGGATAAATGAGGGAGTTTCTTTCTCAGTGATTGTATTTTTTACATTAAATTATATGGCAATATCATCTGCTAAACAAGGTTGTTAGGCCTAAGATGTTTGAGAAATTAGATATAGATATAGATTTATGACAGTATATTTACAGAACAGGGGAGAGTAAATCAGACAGAATTGAAATTATCTGTTACTCAGTCACTTTTGAGAAATGATTAGAACTGGGTTATCCATTTGGGGGAGATTCAACTTCTGTCACTTGTGAATACAAATTCATGTGATTAGTCTACCCCTTAAGAAAAATAAAAGAGAGATGTCAGAAATAGGTCAGCAGTTTGGGTCTGAGGAAAGAAAAATATATGTAATTAGTTTTTACCATTTTCTAGCTCTACACCTTGAGCATGTCATATAAACAAAAATTTTAAAAATTTACTACATAAATAATTGAAATAATAACAAATCTCATAGATGTGACCAACAGATACTGTGCTGTCAACACAAAACAGAGTACACATTTATTTTTCAGCAACGATACTAGTGAGGATGGTTGTAATAGTTGGGATGGAGAATGGCCCCCATAAGCTCATGTGATGAACACTTGCCAACCAGCCGTGGTGCTCGGAGGGAGGCGATGGGAATTTTAGGTGGCTGGGCCTGATTGGAGGACTCAGCCCACCATGAGCACCATTTGCAGAATGCACATTTCTGTGGTGCCTCGCCCTCCTCTTTCTCTGCCACCCGTCTGCCATGTGCCGAGTCTCTTTGCCACACACGCTCCTGTTCGTCATGTTGGCCTCACCACGGGCATGCCAGCACCAGGATGACACTAAGAGACCATGGACAGAAACATCTGAAACTAAACACGGCAAAATGGATCTTCCATTCTTGAAGTTGATTTTCTCGGGTTTTATCAAATGACAGATATCTAGCACAGTGGTAGCAAAGGCAGGAGCAGTAGTGAGACCCACTTGGTTGAGAGAGCCATTAAGAACAAATTATAAAGTAAATTGTTTCTCAACTCACTTTTCAAGTGGATTCCATTTATGCTATCTGCTTGCTTCCCTGGCCTCCTGACAGGTCAATCTTTTTTTGTGATAATCCAAGCAGGCTGAATTGCTTAAAATATTCAAAGAATGGCACAGCCCCTTATTCACATGCATTTTTGCATATTTTTTAATGCCTCAAAACACAAGCAAGCCCACTAACATCTGCACGCTCTTGGTTACCTTATCATCACTGAGACACAATGCCAACATGTACCCTCAGTCCTTGCACGGTCAGCTGGCTCCAGGAGCAGTGGAATGGCGGAAGGGTTTGGCGTTGGCAGCAGAAAGTTGTCCCTGCAGTGGCAGCCAGAAAGCAGAGAATAAGGGAGGAGCCCACAAGGGAGCTACACAAAGAGAAACATGAACATACCCACCCTACATGCACATCACCCCACTTCTCATTTGCCAAAGGAATTCATATTGTTTGAAATTCAACTCTGCCAGTCTCTCTAAAAAGAAAAAAAGTGCTGAATATAAGGAAGTGGTTCATTCCTATAACATACAGTAAACCATATAATATTTCGCATTACCTCAAACAACAGCTGTCTCTGTGAGAGAAAAGCCAACTCTTTTTTTTTTTTAACATCATTGTATAGTTACTGACAAAAACAAAGCTCTATAGCTAGATATTTAAATAGTACACAGCACCTTTGAAAACAGAAATAGAACCAGGTGAACTGCACACAGGCAGACTAAATATTCGAGGATTGTCTCTGTCTCTTTCCTCTTGCTATAACAGAATAACTAGAATGCAGCAATTTACAAAGAAAAGAAGTTTTAACACCTGGTTCTGTAAGTCCGAGAGCAAGTCATTTGCGTTGGGCAACTCACAGGGTCTTGGGTGGAAGGTCGAGAAGACACGTGCAAAGAGGCCTAGGCGAAGTGTCAGGCTCACTTTTTGCACAAAGCAAGCCAGCAGAAATTCTGACGTGAGTTTTGGGGACAATAAAATAAAACAGGGATGAAAATATTTTGGGGAATGGCTGATATGCAGCTGCTACATCTGCAGTAACAGTAGCAGAAGTAGAAGCTCAAGGAAATATCAAGCTTGTGAAGTAGCAAAAGAAGCAATTGTGAGGAAGAAGATAATATCCGAAAGAGGTGGAGTCAGCTAACAGCTGGAGGCAGGGAACAGTGCAGCTTCGCAGGAAAATGAAAAGCCGAGTACCCCAAATTCTTAATGCTATAGTAATAGTAAAGACAATGAATGATGGGGCACAACAAACCATCCTTTGAAGAGAGAGAACATCCTTAACTTCCCCTTCTAACAACAGCAAATGTCCTGTTAGGCATAAAAACTAGCACCATATTCTATGCTAATTTTTATTTTTGGATAATTTTGTATGATATTTTCAAATACTTTTTTCTGAATACCATTCTTTTCGTATTCTTTTTCGCGTTTGAGAGACTTCCTGTGCTGTGTGCCTTTAATTGTTTTGTGTCACATTTGAGTGGTAAATGTTGGATGTATAGATACCTTGCAGGTAGTTGATAGATTTTCCCTTTCATATAAATAATTTTGTCTATCATTCATATCATTTTCTAATGCCCCTCTAATTTCTTCAAGATGCATTATCATTTCAAGAATCCAGTGCAGTGTGTTCTTTTGTGGAAAAAGGATGGACTCGCCGTGGGGCTGGAGAGGTGGTCTTAGTGGATAAAAATCTTACTACTGTATTTTATGAAAGAAGATACTAAAATGTGCAAATTTGGCAGTATGTATTGTTATAGGAGAAAAATGATCTGCATTGTTATAAACACTGTTGAAATCTCAGTAACTTATAAAAACGAACCCTTTCTCAATGTGAAGGTGTACGTAGTGTTTCCTTACTTTCATTTGTTTGGTATGAATTGCTGCCAGCAGTTTACATTGTTTTTTAAGACTTTCAAGGTGACTCCCTCACAATATTCTCTCATCTTCAATTTCAAATGAGACTTTATCGGGATAAGTTTGCTTAGATGGGCAGCAAGACACTGTAGATATCTACTGATGAACTGTTTTCAGATAAAATTTGTGTCGAACAAGGCTGGTGACACTACGGCGTCCAAGGAAATTTTGAGCGAGGCTTTGTCACCTCAGGTGCTGCAGAATTGCTTCTCCGCAGGGAAAGACATCGACAACATTCTCCTGTGTGCCAAGGAACTACTATCACTTCTTAAATAGGATCAAGAAAAGGTCATAGAAAGGACTATTGAAACAACCATAACTTAAAAATCAATTGCATGTAACCCAAGAAGAACTAATTTGCTCATCAAGGAGAACCATAAAGAGATTTGTTTCTAAGTCCACTTGAAAACTGTGATATTGTTGATATCTGGGGACTATTTAAAACATCAAGGCTTTCCCATGTCATTTTAAGATGTTCTTTTGCCAATAATAATTTTGTTCCCTTGTTCAAAGACAATTATATTTTCTAAAGCCTACCATATACACTTGGTTGACAAATCGTAGTAAAAACTTAAAAATAATTCCACACATTTGGATTTAAACATTGATGAATCTGTTCAATAGGTATTATAACATAGTTCACAATCTGTGTTAAGTATCAAGTGTAGATAATTTCTTTAGAAGTATCTAATCTAAGTGTACCTGTCAGATGGATTTTTTTTTCTTTTTTTTTTTAATTTTAAACCAAGAACATGTATTGGTACATTCTTCATACAATGGTCTCATTCATGACAATTATTCTGTACCTGTACATGATGTATCTTGGTTCTCCCCCCTCTCCCCCGCCCCTCCCCTCTGCTCCCTCCCTCCCTATTTACAGCAGGATCATTTATCATTTTCCATATTTTCCCTTTCCCCTCTCTTTCCCCTCTCGCCTTTCTGCTTTTCCCCTTCTTTCCTTCTATTACTCCTCTCCTCTGCACACCATCTTCCTTTTATATAATTCAGATGGATATTTTGGAAGGAGAATAATTTGATAAATTTCATATAGCAGTTTTTCCTGTTGGCTAAGAAATCGATTGTTTTACTGTGTTCTTGCATACATATATGGTGGTAATAGTTATGTAATGATTGTGACGTGGTATTAGTGAATTTAAATTTCTAGGGATTACTATCTTAAGAAAAGGTAGTTACCTGGTAATTAATGCCTCCTGGCTTTCTTGTCCTTGGGGATATTATCTCTTTCATTGTCAGAATAAAGTGTTTATCAGTTCTCAGTTTTGTAAATATAGAAACTACGGTTTGTGGAAGCTACAGTTTGAAGATACTTTCTCAAACCCATGCGAGTAACGGCTCTGATTCTGGCTTATTGCCAGAATCTGAATAGAAGTTTTTTCTTCAGAGACTATCCTGAGAAATTCTACTTTAAATAGAATTTAAACACAGTTCTCCATTTATTTCATAGCATTAGCTCTTATTCATCTAATACACATTCTCAGCTTCCTTTGTGGGTTATCTATTCAGATTCTACCTTTTTTTTTTTTTTTTTCTGAGTAGTGCCTTGGGTTTCTGGGTTGCGGTATATAAGCTGGTTGATGTTGCACAGGCACGAAGTTGTAGAAGCCTAATACCAATCATAAGCTCCTCGACATAAGACGTAATTGTGATTCACTCAGTGGATAAGCATATTTGAATCATCCCTTGAGTCCTATGCAGAGATCAGGTTGCAGTGTCTCCCGATGGAATAGATCTGCGTGGCATTACATTTGCATAAATAAATATTTTAATATTGTGCTTTTTGCAATTCTAATAATTGAATTAGAATATTATTTACTGATTATGTGTTTACAGATTTCTGCAGACATCTTCCCAAATAGATGAATTTTTTTTTTATGATATCAAGTCTTCAATTTTGAACGTAATTTTTTTTTTTTTTTTTTTTTTTTTCTGTTCAGTGCGGAACTGCACCGAATGCTGGGGTATCTTGCCTGGAACATAAAGGGCAACTCCGTGGTGCTTTCTGCTGGTGGCCAACATATTAACGGGCAATAATAAGAGGGAGTGGTCAGCAATTTGTAACTGTATCCTACCCTTATTTATTCAGATAGGGTCATTATTTAACTACTCTGGTGCAAAATGTACATGAAGATATCCCCAACTTCATAATGGTTTAACCTACTATTTGACTTAACCATAGTGCAAAACTAATAAACATTAAGGAAAAACCATACTTTAATTTTTCTTTTTTCTCAAGCTAAAATTTGTGGTATGATAATATCTCATCAAATTGTTGAGACAACAAAGGGTCTTGAAGAGGTCCCTTAGATAAATCCCCCATTAATGGAGTGAAATTCCCCAGGAAACTAGAAAAATCAGATAGAAAACTGAGAAGACAAGGGAAAAATTACAATTTCAGAAGCCAAAGGAGTAGAAAATTAAGGGCCGGGGACTTAGCTCAGTGATTAGAGTGCTTGCCTTGCAAGCACAAGGCCCTGAGCTCAATCCCCGGCACCACAAAAAAAAAAAAAAAAAAAAAAAAAAAAAAGGAGTAGAAAATTGAATTAATAATGGAGCAATCTGTAGTGAAGAATGGTAGAGAAAATTCATGTTAAATTAACATAATTCTGTTGCATCTTTTTTTTTATTTTCAAATTTGTTTCTAATAAAAGTCAACTAGTATGTAAGCTGTGAATTAGACAGCATGGATTCAAACCTAAGTTATATCATTTTCTAGGTCTATCATGCAAGTAACACAACATAAATGCCCATATAAATGTTATGATTTTCTTAAAAGTTAATTTTCAAATGAAATGAAAATATTTAGCTTCAGTTTTCTTCATCCAAAAAAAATGTCAGTTGGCAGTACAAAAAATGTCAGTGGCAATTGACTATAATGAAGCTAGAATTAAGGATTCTGGCTGTGGAATCAAAAGTTTAATGGTGGCTATAATTCTTAATGTTTTCACATTAAACAAATAGGAAGGTTAAAGTTTTCTCAAGTACAAAGTACACAATAGAAAAAGATTCCTGTGGGAAGTGATGTTTGGAAAATTGTCATGAAGTGCCTCTTCATTTGTCTGAATGGACTTTTTTTTTTTTTTTTGGTTGTTGTTGTCTATTTAAGTTTGGCGCTAGTCTACAGAATCAAAGCAAACTCACAGGATGAATGTAGTCATTTGAACTTTGCTAGAAAAATGAATGAAATGAAAGCTCTGTTTGTAGAGGAAAGCCGTGTTTTGTTTACATAGAGGAAAAGGCAGCCGAAAATACTTCCCCAGGGAAAGACATTCCCTATTGATTTATTTCTGAAACAGGAGAATAAGGTAACAGATGTATCTGCTTGGAATAAAGCACATACTGCACACAAATTTAAACTGCAAGCAACTTATATTTTGTAGTACAGTTGTGATTGTGCTTCTTTTTGTGTCATATGTAATTAGAGAGTAGAACAGATGAGAAGGTTATCTGTAATCCAAGGTCCATTACAAGGAATTTATATACATACAGCCTGGGGAAAAGAGGAATTTTCTTTCTTGTATGTATGTTTTGTTTTAGTGAAATATAAGTGAGAAATGGATTTTAGGACCCAATATTTGAGAACATGGAGAATAAGATGAATAACAAATAATGGCAACATCAATTTATAAAGCATGCTCTGTATTGTGTAATAAGCTGTAGTTGGAGTTTTATGTTGAGGGATTTAATGTGATTAAGTACTGATTAAAGTGATAAGTTATTATGCAAGATACTCTTATTTTAAACTGGTTTATTGGGTGTACCTGCTCTTTAGAAAAAAAATTTCACTTTGTTCTTAATAATAAGATTAGGGTGTTCAGTGAGCTTGCCAACAAGATTTCATTTTCTTCTGTGTGTAGTTTAGGTGGGACTATGCCAAGTGTGTGATGCCCTCGAGGGTGGTACATCTTTGATACTACAAAAAGTAAATGGAATAAATCAAGCCATGGAAAAAGGATCCCAGAGCAGACCGTAGTAATCATTCTCAACTTTATGTGTGCATCTCATGGTATAAAATATGCCTGTGTGTTTTTCCTACCATTAATTTAATTCATACTCACCAAATGTTATGTCCTCAAATTGCACTGGGAGGCAAAAAGGATTGATGGTGATCAGCCAGTTGTATCCTTCAGTACAGAATGATACTCTGCACAGGGTGAAGAATTCTCCTACTAAAAATCTTTCTCCCTTGTTAATTTTGCTTTCAGATTTTAGAAATCAGGATTCAGTTGAGCTTTGTTTTAAGGGCTAAATACTATCTGCACATGCCGTATTTGATCTTTTGGGTTTACCTTCCATAGTAAAGAAGTTATTAATTTTAGAAAGAAAATCTTCAGAAAGACTCCTTGTAGTCTGAAAACAAAAAGTTAGATGTAGAAAAGGAGTCAGAATATCTCTTAAGAAAATAAGGTTTAAACTTTAACTGGATATTAAAATAAAATATATTTCTTATCATTATCAAAATATTTGCTGTTTTGGATTTAAATGTTTCTTGATATTAAAATCTACAGCAAGACTAATAAGAAATTTTGTGCAATATACATGATAGTGTTATTGATTCCAGTGGAAGTAAAATTATTAGCTGTATGACAATAAATAAATTATTTTAAAAAGAGGGCACTCACATGGACCAGAATTTCATGACATATGTAAAAATTGTAATTTATGACAGATATTTTAGTAGTTTAAGAAAGAATATTTTCAAAGAAATTAGAGAATTGTTCAGTTCCAGGAAACTCACAATGGAACACCATTCTCTCACTCGATCGTTCTAATATGCACAATGACACCTATTTTACAACACTGTATGGAAAATAAAATATAATTTTGTACAAAATGATATCAATAAGACTATTCTGTTAAGGGGTGACCATCCAAACTTGAAACCTCACAACCTCTTTACTCATTTCTACACATTTTCACTTTTTTTCCATATTGTCATCTACTTTGTTTTTCAAATCCATCTCCTAGCCACAGAAACTATTGCCCTTTGTAATGAATTATTAGTATTATGCAATATACAATGTTTCTACTTGCTATCTGAGATTCACCCTTGAAGTTGTCCTCAAATTCTTGCTCCCTGCTTAGTGTAATTAAAGGCAGTGAACGTTGCCCAATATCTGCCATAATTATCTCTGCTTCTATCAGCAATGTGAATCACAGCTTTTATTATTATTTGTTCTAAACTGCTGAACCTAAATAACTTTCATCCGCATATTTGTTGTTTGATTTTCCAATTACGAGAGGTTAGTTTATATGAAGATGGAATTAGATAAGTATAGGTGCAGTTTCTTATTTAAAGCTCGGTGGGGTTTTTCTTTAGTGAAACCATAGCAAATCCTAATGGTTCCAAATAGATGCTATTTGCTACCCTGCATGACAGCAGAGCGAGTTTTAACAGCAGGTGATGGCCACAGTATTCCAAGGAGAACCACAAGAGCTATGGAGGAGGGATTGAGCCTGAATAATCTTGCCTTTGTGATGCTGCCCAGTTCTGTGAACAACTTCCTCACTTTTCCAACCCTTTCTATCCAGCCATTGGCCAGTTTATTCTATTTAAATTACCCTGTCTCAGCTTCTGGTATAATCAGAATAGTAGTCAGTGCTGCTCAACTCATTGCTCCTGCAGTGTGCAGCTCCATAGGAGCCAGAACATAATGGACTAACATAATGGATGACTGAATTGGAAATAAAAATAAGCTATTTGTTTGAAATTTACCTCCCATTTATTATATACTTGCATAGGCGGTCTCCTAAAAATCCGTAGGGAAGCCTTGTCTGGGAAAGTTATATAACACATATTTACGTGCTGACAGTGGAATAGACATGTGATTATAATAGTGTTTCAAAGCATTTCTCCCACCCTCCATCTCCTGTTTTTATTCTTTATTGTAAGACAGCCTTGAGAAAATTGAAATGGAAGACTTATCACCAAGCATACATTCATCAATAGCAAGCTAATCATTAGAGGAAGAGTCATACAGGTACATACAGACACATAGACATAAATCAGAAGTGATAATTGTAGTATCAGGGTGCTTGAAACCTTCTTTGGCTCTGCAGTTTGCATGAGACAATTTTATCAAAATAAGTGATTTCTCTGTGCACACGTGCACTCAGACAGATTGAAAGCCCATCATCTAATGATTTAGAATAAAACATTGCAAAGGTTCATTTTGTACATCTGAAAGAGCTATTACTTTAGGTATAAGTGCTGTTATTGGTAGAGAGAATTTTACCCATATTTCACTCTCTGAATCACTGGAAATGTACTCCTATACATTTTACATTATTATTATTACCTGATGGCCGTTCGGCATGCAGCCACCAAAACGCAAGATGTATGCATCTCCAGTTGAATATGAGAAAGCAATGAGCTAGTATAATTCACCTGCTCTGGAGACAAATGTCACTTGCAATTTATGACTTTTAAATGGAACTTAAGAGTGAGGTACCATCGCTTGTAGGAAGAGATGCATGTATGGGAAAGGGGTTCATATGTGCAGACTGGTAGGGTTCAAATATTTTCTTCAAACTGTTAAGAACAAAACTCTTATCAGATAAGGAGATGTTTGAAAACTTGTGAATATATCTGAAGCATAGAATTCCTTCAAACAAATCTTTAAACAAAAACATGTGCGAATAAAAATAAAAAGAGAAGCTTTTTGGGTTCCATGGATTTCAGACATTGGCACAAATCATTTCTATATGTGCAAGAGTATAAGTTAAATTTTCTACAATCTGTAAACAAACAAAAACAAGCAAACAACATATTGCGTATGGAGAAATACAGGGTTAGAAAAGTCCACTGAGTTTAGCTCTCCATGGCAAAATATAAAATTGGAGTGAGCAAATCACTGCATGTGGGGTATGTGTGTGCATGTGTATGTGTGTGGGGGAGTGCGAGGTGTGAGATTTTCTCATTCTAAACCTTGAAGTCCCATATCCAGTACCCTTTTAGTAATCAGTGAACTGTAATTGTTGGTCATCTAACGTAGACATGACTGCAAACTGAGAGCAGCTGTGGATTAGAAGGTTCCGACTGGTAGAAATGGAAGTACAAAGCTATCACTGTATTTTACCTCCAAGGCACAGACCACACAAACCTACGAAGCAGCATATTCAAATGACCAAGATCAACAAAGAGGGTCTGAGAATTAAAAATTGTGACGTGAGTGGAAAGCTAACAAATTCTGAAGGCAAAATTGTAACAATAATAATAATAATAAATCCAATATCAAGCTATTAACTTTAGTGCCTATTGACTATGAAAATCAATCTACACAGATATATGAAATGTTTGCAACACCATCTCAGGCCCGATGTATGACTTTCGGAGTTGGATTACATAAAAATGTGTGAAGAATATGTCATGAATGAGTTTGTACATATAAAACATGAAGAATATAAGTGTTAGAATAACTTCTTCTTTATTAAGGGTTGATCTTTTCATAACCGCTGTTCTTTCTGGACTGAGATGAAATCTTAATGTTGTTTTGATCTGCATCTCTCAAATGACTAGTGATGTTGAACACTACGAATGCTGGCATGGCTGTGGGGAAAAAGGAAACCTCCTCCACTGTTGGTGGGAATGTAGACTGGTCCAACCACTGTGGAAATCAGTGTGGAGATTCCTCAGAAAACTACAGCTAGAGGTTTCATTTGATCCTCTACTGGGCATCTTCCTCTACTGGGCATCTTCCAATAAGAATTAAAATCATCACACCACAGTGAGATATACACAAGCATGTTTGTAGCAACACAGTTTGTAATAGCTAAGTCTTGGAAACAAATGCCCAACAACTAATGAATGTCTAAAGAAGATGTGGTTTTTCTACACAATGGAGTACTACTCTGTCATAAAAAAGGATAAGCTAAAGACATTTGTAGGTACATGGGTATACCTTGAGAACAACTCTTAAGCGAAATTAATTAGACACTCATGAGTACACATCGAATTGTTTCTCCAATATGAGTAACCATAAGGGGAAATAAAGACAAAGAGATGCAGTAGATATTATATAAAGTGAAGATAATAGTCAAAATAGAGGAGAACTAGAAAGGGGGAAAGGGGAAAAGAAAGAAGGTAGAAAAGAAAGAAAGAGGAAAGGGAAAAAATGGGAAAATATAAATAAACCTGCTGGAAATAGGGAAGGGAGGAGCAGAAGGGAGGGGTAGGGAAGAGGGGAAAACCAAGATACATCATGTGCAGGTACAAAATAACCGTGATGAATGTGAACATTATGTATACAATGTACCAATTCATGCTCTTGGTAAAAAAATAAAATAAAATAAAATAAAATTTTAAAACTTAAGAAGAAAGAGAATAACTTCCTCAACTTCAATCTGTCATTTGAGATGTATAACAGTATAATTTCTGTAGTTTATTTGAGAAGAATTGTCTTTTTGAATTAGGATGGCGTCAAGCAATAGAAAGCATGAAATGAATTTTTATTGTTACATTATATCATATAAAATACATGGTGTATTACATACTAGTATTCAAAAGTCTTCTTAAACATTGATATTGCTTCAGTTTTAGATTACATTAAGATACAGATGAACAGATTGCTAATAGATCATGTTCAATCTACAGCTACGTGAGTGACTCTTTTTTGTTTTTTTGTTTTTGAGACAAGAGTTTCATTATGCAGTTCACACTGGCTTTGAACTTACTGTGTAGCTGAGGCTGGTGTCAAACTTGAGCGATCCTCTTGCCTCAGTCTCCCAAGTACTGGGATTATAGGTGTGCACCACTGTGCCCTGAAGGGGGTGACTCATTCTTCTAAACCCATAAATTTAACAAAAACAGGACTTCATCTAATACATGATTACATTATTTAAACATTAAAATTTTTAATTTTAGAGTTGTAACATAATTATTTGATTGCACACTATTTGATTGTTTGTATTTCCCTAGTATCATAGGCAAGGCAGTGAACAAGAAATACATTTGAGAAAATGATAAAAAATTTTAATCGTATTTTTGCCAGATTTTTATAGAAAATCTGATCCTTTTGAATAAAACTCACACATTTTATTCCCCTAAATAACACTCATAAAAACATTGTGAAAACTGTGCTATTGCATCTTTTGAAATTATGGAGAAATGTAAGCTATACCTAGTATATCATATGGTCAGTAAATGCTTTGAGTGTGTAATATATTAATGAAATGTAGTGCTTGTATAAAATTTGCATTCTCTTCTTGTTTGATGTAGGCAAACAGAAATTAAAACATTTAAAGTAAAAACTCAACCATTAAATCAAACGGAGTGAAATTTTAAACAACATAAAAGCTATAAACTGTAAATGTGAGGGTTTATTCTTCTTACCTTTCACCATCTCTGATTTCAATCAATACTTGTTGTAAGCCAGGCACTGTGAGGCTTGCATGTAACACGGTGGGTGAGAGGCTGAGGCCTAAGCATCGAATTTGAGGACAGCCTAGACAATTAAGAAAAATAAAGTCTCAAAACAAAAATAAAAATTTTTTAAAGAGCTGTGCATGCAGCTTAGTGGTAGAGTGCTTTCTTAATATGGGCAAGGCTCAGGTTTCATTCCTAGTACTGCAAAAAGCCAACTAAATAAATGACTGCTGTGATTTTGACACCACCATAGTTGTAACTATGATATATTCCTTTATATTTTTGGACATATTTCAAACTTATTAGAAGAGAATGAAATTCCCAGCTTATAAAACAAGACTAGCAATTTAAGAGATGGAGATTTTTATTATCTTGAATTCATTAATACACGTTCTATGCATATATTGGATAACCATAAAATTCTCCATCAAGATGTGTGAAGTTTTAAGGTAATAGTAATAATGAAAGAATAATATTGCTCTTAATATAGGAGATGGGAATGATACTTCAAGGCAACAATTGATTTATAGACAAAAATTAAGATTAAACTTAGTTTGGAACCCAGATGAGGTATACGACAATAATCCTAGCAACTCGAGAGGCTGAGGCAGGAAAATTATGACTTCAAGGACCTGAGCAACTTAACAAGCTCCCTTCTCAAAAAACAGATTGATTGGGAGTCTATTTGGAGCAAGGTTGATCCTTCACAATTCATCAGGTATCTATAAAAAGGTCTTCTAATTTCCTAGGAAATGTTTTATTATATTAGTTCAAATAATTTTTAATAAATTAAATGTTCATAACTTTACATTAGTGAATAAAGCCATTGAAGTTATCTTGTATTCAAAAGTTATTTCAAGTTATGTAGACACATATATAATTCTGTACATATAATTGAGAAACTGAATTATTGCTGCTTTCAAACATGCTGATTTCCTGAATTAAACTATAGTTGAAAACATTTAAAATAAAATCTGCTAACACTTGAAACATATATATATACTTTTTTTTACATAGCTATATAAAATTTCTCCCATATGTACACAAAATGTTATTTTATAAAGAATGCAAGTAAGGACAACCTCCTGAAATTAAATTTAGGATGATATTTTTACTTCCTGGGTAATGGTAAATTGGTATGAACTGATGGCTTTTCTCACCATAATTTACTCCATAGAAAACAGAGAGGTGGTAGCTAACCATAAATCTAAGGTCTAGAAACCACTATTAAGAAATGCTTACAAGGACCATGGTACTTGAGGTAGTATAAAAAAGTGTCTAACATCAGAACCCTAGGGCATAAGGCAGTAGGCTTAGCCGAGGGGAGTCATTCTATTGGAAAATAGATTACGAATTTTGTTCTTGGAAAAGATATTGTCTTTCTCACTTCTGTGTGAGATGGAAGGAAGTAGCAATAGATCATTCCCACAGGAAATAATTTGTATAATACAAAAGCAACGCTAGCTGTCCTGTGGAAAGTAGATAATGAAAACAAGTATGGGCAGTCAATTCTCCCCTGGCTTCTTCTCTTCAGACTATGTCTGTTTTACAACTGCACTTTAAGAAGTATAGTATTTTTTCTAGTTATATTTATTTAACAAAAAAAGGTAAGCAAAGTTTCATTTTTAGCTGGAAGTGATGTGTGAGTGAGTATTAGTGACTGAAGTTCTTATCAGTTAATCTCTGCTACCTAGAAGTGCCTATTCACAATTCTAACACCTCTCTGTGTTATTAAGAAGTAACAAACTGGAGCCTGAGCTGCAACTCCTATTATAGTACCAAAATGCAAATAAGGTAATTAAAACCTTCAGGGAAAATTAACTCATAGGTTAAAAAAAATAATTAGAGCTGTGTAATCTCATAAGAGCTCTATAAATTGAGAAGTAATCTAAGCAATGGAGAAGTGCATGAATATAGAAGATACACATGATTCATATGTGGAATATATTATGTATATTAAGTTATGATATACACTGTAGGTAATGTACCCATGCATATAAAACACACATATACGAATAGTTAGAAAAGGAAGTTCATGTATTTTCTTTCCTACCTTTCATTTTATCACACTGGTATATAGGAGGAAAGCCTGCATATTTATTTTAAAAAGTAAAATGAGTATACTGCAACACTGAGAGATGGAGAATATGCAGTATGAATGGAATTATAGGGAAAAAAACCAAAATGATATCCTGAAAAAAAGATTAAGTAACTATTTCAAATACGTAACAAGTAAAATTTAAAACATAAAACAAAAAATAGAATCTAACAGGTATAAACATAGGAAAAGTCTAAATAGAGAAAGGCTGATGTTCACCTCATGCAGTCAAGGGTGGTCCTTTGGGGAATGGCTGCGTGTGAGCCTGTGATGCTGGATTAGTTCACAGATTGGTTTAGCATAGTTCTGGGCGTGGGTGATGGATTTACTCAGAAGGGAATATCCACCCTGGTGTGTGTGGCAGCAGCCAACAGCCTCGTAGACTAGTTGTCGAGTAATACCTATCAAGAGCACCCAGTGTGTACTGGTGCTGATCGTAGGCACCAGGGCACAGAACTATGAAAGGCCGGCAGCCACTGGCACTCAAAGCCTGGAGCCACGAGCAGAGACTTGGTTTGGCAATTCATGGTTTCAAGCTTTCTAACTCCCAGGTGTATTTACATAGGAAATTAAATCTATTTGAAAGAGTCACCCGAAGTTGCATTTTCAACTGTACAGTTGTTTTCAAGCATTTATTTGCAGGTCAAAATATAACTATTGTACATTTTACATACTTTCGATTGATTAGAACTATAAAAATACATGTGATAAAAAGAAAAATACTAAAGACAATATTTTAAATCTTAATAACATTTTTGTAATAGCTGAAAAGAAGCAGTATGAGCCACCACTATCACTATGAACATCTGAAATTTTCTTGCTAATTTTAAATAGATATGTGCATAGTAATAAATTTCAGGGCAGTGACTTTAAGAACAAATTCGTATCTTTTTTATTAGTACATGTTTGCGGCACATGCAGTCTTCAATTATCTTGGGGAATGAGTACATGTATATAATATGGCTTGGTTTGTGTTTTTTCAAATCCCCTTCTCATTCCCTCCCACCTTCTTCCCTCCTCCTCCAAAACCCTTTTCCTTTTTTGTTCTTGTGGATATTTTTAATTTTAGTTCACGTTTAAGAAGTATATTAATATTCATTGAGGTTATCAGGTTCCTTACATGGCATATCTTTATTCTGCTTATTTACCGTTCCCCTCTTCCCTCCTCTCACCCACATTCTCTTGGACCTCTTCCCATTTGCAAGAGATCTATCATCTTGTTTCCTCCTATCCATCCTTTATTATTCTCTTTGCTCTTTGCTCACTCAAATGAGAGACACTATATAGTATTTAAAATCCTATGTCTGAATTGATTCTTTCAACGTTATATTTTCCAAGTGTATCCATTTTCCCACAGTCTTGATTTGTCCTTTTTTATAGTTGAGTAGTATTCCACTATATATAGATACATTTCCTTTATCCAACCATCTTCTGATGGGTCTACAGGTTGCTTCTGGGATGTAACTATTACGAATTGTGCTGCTATAAACATCGGTGTGAGTGTATCACTATAGTATGTTGTCTTTAGTTCTTTGGGGATGGTGTCTAGATAGGAGATACCTAGACTGTGTATATTGTCTCATTTTAGTTCTGTGAGGAATTTTCACACTGGTTTCCATAATGATTGCAATAGTTTACATTCCCACCAACAATGTGGGAGGATTCCTTTTTCAGTGCAGCCATGCCCACATTTTTTTTTTTTGATTGTTTGATGATTGCTATTCTTTTTGGTGTAAGATGGACTCTTAGTATTGTTTTAATTTGCATTTCTTTAATATCCAAGGATGGTGAACATTTTTTCATGTATTTGTTGGTCATGCATAATTCTTCCTCTGAGGAGTGTCTGTTTGTTTCACCTGGGTATTTTTTTTAACTGACCTTTTTTATTTTAGGTGGTCTATATTTTTGGGGTTCTTTAAATATTCTAGATATAAGTCCTTTACCTGAAAAATATCTGGCAAAACTTTTTCTCATTCTGTAGGTTGTTTCTTCAGTCTCATTGAGCCTTTTGCTGTGCAAAAGCTTCCTAATTTGATGTAATGCTATTTGTTGATTCTTGCTAAATACAATAAGAGTAACAAAAACATAATAACACAAAACAGTTATATAGCTACATTATAGTGTTATAAAATAAATGATAGTGCAACAAATGCTAAGTGCTAGAATACTACAGATACGGTAACCATAATGGAATAAAATAGCCCATGAGTAGAGCTAGCATGTGTAAGAATTTGTTACACGTTGAAGACAAAATGGACATCTTTAGGGAAAAAGTAAATTTTATATACAGTGTATATGTGTGTGTGTATGAGTGTGTGTGTGTGAGTGTGTGTGCACGGCTAATGTCAATAATATAAAGTATTTAGGAAAAAAACTTTTCATTTCATACTTCATGGATATGGAAAATATGTACTTTTGGAAAAAGCTATTTTGTTCAGAGAATGAAGCATAAAAAAATTTAACATTAAACTTAAATGTTGGCATGTATCTGATCTCAACATAAGGAAAACCATTTTGAACAAAAAGGCAACAAAAAATAATTTGTTCAATAACACGCATAAGAACATAAATTAATTACATAATTTTTGAACCACTTTATCAAAATATTTCCAGCATATAATAGACAAAAATATTTCTTAGTACCAAATATATAAAAAAATTCAATGAAAATCCTAATAGAAAAATGAAGAATGTACACAAAGAATCCTTGAAGAAGTGCTGAATAATCTTATGCAAAATATATTTCCATACTAAAAATCAATAAATTTCAAAGTAAAATGATTTTGTCTATTCAGAAGTATTTGATGAAATCAATATGACAAGTCTTTAACGTGAAAGTGTTTTTGAAAAAAAAGATTATCATACGCTGGATAAAGGAAAGTAGTTCATATAAATTATTTTGTTAGTAAACATGGTTCATTCTGATGGAAAGTGTGCAACAATATGAAGTGATTCACTGCATAGTAGGGTAGTGTAATGTGCTTTCTTTTCAAACTGCTGACTAAATAAGGTATTTTTATTTTAAAAAATGAAACAAGTTCATTTTAGCTGTTTCCTGTAATTTCTGTCATGGCGTGTTCTCTAAGAATTTCTTTGCAAAAATACATTTCTTCAGTTCAGAACAATCATGGTCTTGGCATGTCTGTTTGACAGATGGATATCTATTCATGTATCTGTGTATGTTTGTATGTATTTCTACACCTACCTCCAGTGGTTATGACGAAGTTCCTCTTTTGTTTGGCTGATTGAACTGTAAAAATATCTGCTGTTTTTCTGAGGATTACTATCACCTCCTCTTTAAAGTCGAAGCATCATATTAAACCAGGGAAGCTCTCCATATACTCATGTACACTCTACTTATTAATTAAATACACAAAATGCCACATATAAGTACAAATACTGAAGTATTTAAATGCATAAAATTTGAGTATTTTATGGGTAATATTTCTCATTTTCTACCCAAATTTTATTACATAAAACAAAAGAATTTCTCAGATTTACATGCCTGAGGTCATGTGTACTCTGATAGGTAATAGACAGATGTATCTTTTACAAAAGGGAAGGGGACCAATAGTTGGAGGGAGAGGGAGGAGGTTATGGGAAGGTTATAGGATGAAAGAATGAATTAAAATGTATTATGCACACACACTAACTCGACACAAGTAATTTTAGCATTATATACTGAACACATGTACCAAGAGAAATAAAAATTTAAAACTCTAATATCGTCCAAATAAAGCATCTATTTAAAAATATAGTGTCATCTTCTGTTTTTCTCTGTGCACAATGTTATTTCCTGATTCGTCTTATACCGATTACATGCCTTAATTTTAACAAATGTCCATTTCTGTGACGTATGCCAGGTGACCCACGTCCAGATATGGGTTAAATATGAAGTTTCCCAACATGCCTATCAACTAGCATGTGGGACCACTTCCCTGGTTTATCCCTCCAATGTACCTCTAAAGTCTCTTTGGACAATTATTTCTCAATCTTCTCTTCAAAATGGTAACACAAAGGGCTCTGAAATCACTTTGCTGAAGTTCGATTTAAGCCCTGTTAAAACAACTTCATGACTTTGGCCAAGTCATTTTAAACTTTTCATGATAGTTTATTCATATATAAATATGTATAATTATATCAGTTATTTTAAAATACTGCATGTGTTAAATGAACTAATAAAGAGTATTTAGCATTAACTTATATTGGACATTATGTGACGTAGAAAAGTATGTAGTCTACTTTTCCTTCTACTTCCATTACAATTTGCATCTTCTATTTTCTCTAACAGTTGTTTTTTTAGCCCTGGAGAAGCACAAAAATCACTTGGCAAGGTGTGCTAAAATACTGGTTCCCGGGCAACATTTTAAATATACACAATCACCATCTCTTTTATGGCATACTACTTAACCACCTCCCAGAATGATTCTTAATGACCAAAACTTCAGTAGAACCCAAAGGATTTCTCCTGCAAAGAAACCACCAGTAGACATTTACATAATTGACCAGGAATACTTTCTTTAAAATCAGACCTGTGTTTGTAAGGCTCTGATCTCTTAAGTAGCACCACCATTAGGCTCAGTGAGGTTTCATTTATAGGAACATGATCTTGTTTCTGATGTCCAAAACAAAGAGAACAATATCTTTTCTTTAGGAAAAATAACAGCAACACCAACAAAACATTACAGCTAAACACTTTCCACTTGTAATTTTATACATTCTGTGTGCAGATAGTGCCCTTTATAATCTTGATATGTTATTTTTATTTATGCTTTCATTTTTCTCTAAATCTTCCTAAGCAGTAGTTTTCATGCTTTCTGTAAATTTAAGAAGAAAGGCAGTCATTCTTGAAGAGATTTGCTGTGTTTATGGAGAGTCTTATAAAAGAATGACAAATGCTAGTGTCTTTATTTTCAGTTACTTATACAAATCACTTTTCTAAAGTTGGATGAAAAACTGAGTTAGTAACTAAAGACACACAGAATGGAATTTTTGTCCCCATCTTTAAAATAAAATGACTCGAGTGTTCTCCTTAACAATTTCAGCCTGTAAAATACTGACATAAAATCTCAAATACAACTTTAAACTCTCCCATTATTATGGAAAAAAAAAAAAAAAAACCTCCTAGCGATAATGCTCCTTTAAACCACAGCAGTTTTTACCTCTAAAGTAAAAGAACAAATATCAATTCTAAAAACAAATAAAATACCTCTTTCTGTAATTTTACAATGCTTAAAAAATTATACCTTAACCATGAATAAAGTATAAAATGTATGTGGGTTTTTTTATAGAAAATAATTGAAGGATTTATTGAACTCCTATGGATGAAACTCAGATAAAAGTTTGCTAAACGTTTTCAGAAATGTCTTTCCTTTTCTAAAAAAAAAAAAAAAAGTTTCATTTGGAGATTGTGATTTTTAAAGGTAGGAATGTCCATTTCCAAAACACTTAAAACAAAAGGAGAGAATTTGAGAGGAAGCAAGTCATCCTCATTCTTTCACACTATTATTGTCCACGTTAGTTTCATCCAGGTAGCCACAAAAGGGACATGTAAATTGCCAGTTTTTAATGGCAGCTAGCACACTTGCGACACCTTTAAGACAGTACACTGCACATCTGTGCAGAGATCTAGAGCTTCCTCCCCAAGGAAAGCAGGCCAATATGTTGAGGCAAACAAGGGAGTCAACACAATGCTTGCCTTCAGGACAGTTCCTGGAATGCAGCGAACATTACAGCTACAGCAAACCCGAGAAAGCCATATCGTCCTTTTCTCATAGAAGATCTTAGTATGCCTGGTCCTTGAATACCACAAACATTTCTCATCATTACATTTTAAGAATGTGTGTGGATAAAGTCCAGAAAGGAAAAAAAGAATAGTAAAAGGATATCAAAAATAGCTAAACACGATGATATGAAGAAAGAAACACTTCAAACTAATAAAGTGATACATAATTTTAAAATGTAACAATTAAAGAGGCAAATATAAGAGATTTAAGGATGCAAGTTAATAAAAACAGGTAAGTACATTACACAGTATTCAACATAGATGTGAAATTTCTTACTAGAATGTGTAATCCAGGAAAATGCATAGTTTTAAGAAGGGCTCTTTAAAATTCATGAACGATAACATATAAAAGAAATTCAATATGGTTAAGTAGGGTTACCAAATAATGTATCATCTAGACAAAGATGCTGTTGAAAATAAATGATCAGAACTAAGTACCACATGTAGAATGCATGCGAAGCAAAAAAGTCATTGGCTACCTAGGTAATATGGTCACATTCTATTTCAGAAATATTTTTCTTTGGATTTTAAATTAATGTGAAGGGTGAAATGCATCTGTCCTCGTACAGCATAGAATGATATTCCTGCTGTGTTAAAGTAAATTCTGACTATAAATGTAGACATTAGAGATTATTACCGGAGTGTGTTGATTCAAAATGAAATAGTGCTAAGCAATACATCCTCTTACTTAGATAACATGATTCTGAAATTCCACTCTTTGACACCATTAGAAAAAGGAAGAAAGTAGAAAGTAGATTTCCTTCCTTGTTTTAAACATTTGTATTCTTAAAATGACAACCTATTGAAGCAATACACTGTTACCTGTTCATAACTTTTAGGCATGTTTTTATTTCTGTAGTAAGAAACTAGAATAAGGTAATGCCAGAGTTTGAGAAAGTTGTAGAGGATAATCTAGGGAAGTACTGTGTTGATAGAGATTAATCAAGTGTTCCTTACTAATTTCTAGGAGAAGGACCAGTAACTATAGATAATTCCTAGGAACAGTGTCAAATGTACTTTTGAAGTTACTGTATGTTAAGATTTTTACAATAACTGACATGATACACATATGTGTGTGTCTCCCGAAATAACTGTGGGAAATAAATTACAAAAAAAAAAAATAGAATTTGAAGCAGAAATATATCACCTTTTATATCCTGTATTAGCTACTTTTTCAGAGTCAGTGGTTTGCAAGAGAGTAGAAATGTTACAGGACATTTATAAATTACAACATTTACACACACAAGTCAAATTCAGGAGAGTGCAGAATGTCTTTCTGTGCACTGGAGACCTGAAAGATGCAATCAAGTGCTGAGAGCCCACAGCAATGTCCGATGCACATCCATGCCTGCACTAGAAGGCTGAAGAAACCTATACTGCAGTCAGGATATGATGCTTGGAGTGGAGATGAAGACCAAAAAAACTCCCCGGAAGTGAACAGCAAACATCCCAGATGACTGACAGCAGAGTTCCCTTCTGGAGAACCAGCCGCAGCAGAGCTTGTCCTGGGAAACAGCCACCACGATCTTCTGCTCTTGGTCTCCTTAATGCTGTGTTGGCAACAAACTTCAGGTGGATCCTCTACACCCAGAACCACAATAACTCAATTCAACTGGGCGTTTCTGCTCAAGTTGACCATATCAGTCCACCACATATTCTATATCTACAAGTGCATACATATGTTTCAATGAAAATTTCAGAAGCATTCATGTACTAGATATCTAAAATTCACTCAACTTCCAATACGATCACTTAGAAAGAGAATTATTGGCTCTGAGAAAGTTACATCATTGATATATCTTTATTACTAATTATTCTATTTAATGCTTCACTATATTCTTAATTTTTCCTTTTTAACAAAGTAATCTGTGAATATTTACCACATCTCCATCTTAACTGGCAGACAGCTACAGCCTCTGATGCTTGACTTTCTGCACTAATCATTTAAGCCAGTATTATTCCATGTAAGTATTTGTTTCCCCAACTCTACTGTATATACTGAATCTAATGTGAAATTTAAACATAAATAGATAGTCAAATTATTCCTCACCCCTCAGAGGTCACTGATATAAGGATAAAGGCTAAGACCTTTAATCTAAATTTCAAGACTCATACTGTGTGTTCTAGCCTGGCTTTCCAAATTCATTTTACAATATTTCTTGAATCTAGTAGCAGTAGCCTATATGATATATGTCTATATGCACACATGTATGCATACAGTCATATCTCTGTCTGTATGTTATAGCTACCTGAAATTCTACCATCTTCTCTCTAACTCACCATGTTTCAGGGCTTATCTTTCAAATACCAGTTCAGAAACTACTTACTGACTCCTCAAAATTCAATGCTACTTTCACCCATGTTAGGCACTCAGAGAGTTACCATGAGTCTTTTTTTATTATTAATAAAACCTTCCTAATTGCATTTTTAAAATATCATTTGGTTAATATGTTTTGTTGTTATTAAACATTTAGTTCAATGAAACAAAGGCTAAGTCTGCAAGTAAAAACACATGCAAGTAAAAATAATTTTCAATGAAAGTATAGCTCCAATACTTACATCTTCAGTATTTAATTAATTTCTTAATATGTTAAGGAGAAAAACACACATTTTTTAATAAAAGATGGCCTCTACCAACAGTTTCCTTCTTCCTAGTACATACATTTGGACATGAACTAAGCGTAGAATTATGCACAAATGTTATTCTATAGCTTCCAAACCCAAGTCATAAGAAAATTAAAAATTTAACGTCTCATGTTTTGTAAAACCGACTTCCAATGCTGTAAGAAAATTTACACTGTTGTACAAGTGACAGAAAGGGACAGCAAGAGGAAATTAAAGAAAATAAGACAGAGTAGGAACAAAGCTGACTACGTATAGAAGCTCTAGAACGTCCATCCCCACTACCTTTTGCAATCTTATCATTAAAGAAATTTCACATATAGTTATTTCAAATATATCCCTTCTTTTCTACTGTATATTGCATTATAGTTATAATTTACCTTCAATCTTAAGCTTCAAATCTCTTTTAAACTATGCTTCTCTTTTCTTTGATTTCTCCATATTTCTTGGCCTGTACTACACTAATGCTTAAACTATTTCCCCTCGACATTATCCTCTATTTATTTCTTTTCATTTCAATTATCCTATAATCTCTATCATTTGTTCTAATTTCTTGTACTGTGCCTAATCTTCAAGCAATCTCGGAAGTAACCTCTGCAAAGAGATCTTAGACTCAAAATTATTAAGTCATTTGGCTTTTTTTAGTTCATTCTAAGAAAAGGTTTTATCTCCAACATAGAGCAGTTGTCTATTGCCTTTTACTTTTAAATAATGTGTATTTGTAGATAGAACTAGAATCTTGATCTCACATATTCACAAGGATAATTGTTACACACTGGGTGAGGAAAGTCTGAGAGTGTTGCCAAGGCAGATGAGTCACATAATTTCTGGACTATTGCCTGGGCCTGTGAGAAAGGTCAGTGCTTATAGGTCAAGACTAAAATCTTCTACGGGTCAGGACTGGACAGAAAAATCAGTAAACTAAAAAAGTTAAATCTATCAATGCTATCAATGTTAAATCTATCAAGGCTATACAGATAATTTGTCTCAAATTACTCTTTACAATTTAGTAAAATAAAATAATTTAGTTCAAAGTTATGAAAGCCCACATCTGTTGGAGTAGTTTAGATACAGAAGACTTAGCATTCACAATCTCAATCATGAAGAAAACAAAAATAAAGATGGTGAAACCTAGCAGCTTCATTAAATGCCTCTTTAATTATTATGTTGGCCTGCATGTTCCCTTCTAAATAAACTAATCAACATATTATTACATTGTTTCTAGCATAACACATACTATGAAAACTGTCAAGTGTATTTCATGCTTTAGTTAAAGTAAAGCTGCTCCCAATTCTTTCCAGAATCAATGAATAAAACATTAACGAAAACAATAATAAGTTTCTAAACAAAGATGACTCTGCCATTTGCTTTAGTGAATATTCTACTTTCTGCAGTCACCTCATTCCTGATTATACTGGCAAAATATCAGTGAAAGAGAGATACAAATATCTTTACTCCCACCCAGAAATGGGAATTCAGGCTAAACAATATGTCAAGTAAAAGCCGTCATCCAAAAGATGTTCTAAGTTGTAATGTAAGTATCACAAATTACACGATAAAAATAAAGATGAAATAGAACTTTTACTGGCAGAATAAAAGAGGGTTTAGTGAAGGGAAAAGGAGAATTAAAATGTATTATATTCATGTATCCATTCCTTACAGTGAATATAATCACTAGGTCCTGCAAACATATACCAATGAAAGTGAAAAGAAAAAAAAAAAAAAAAAAAAAACAGACAAGAAAAACCAGGTAATTTTGTTTAAGTCCAAATTCTTTGTCTCCCAAAATTAAATAATAAATTTTTGAGGATTAAAAAAAGGGTTTAGAAGAGTATTTATTAGGAATAATAAGAAGAAATAGGCCGTCGTTGGATTCCATGTAGTATGTGGGAAAGAAGGACAACATGCTTTCTTTGTCTTGGCCCTTGCTAGATAGGCAGAGTGGGTGAGATTTTTCAAAGGAAATGAGCTCAAAAAAGTTTGAAAAGGAAATGAATACCTTGCATCTCTACTCTTTTTTAATTTTATGAAAATTAACATAAAATTTCGTAACAAAATAATAAGAGAATAACAATAGTTACGGATCATGTACTGTTATCCTCAAAGTAGCCACTCAGGTTGCTTTTCTAATGCTTTCTGAAGTCTGGCTGGATTCCAGGTCCAGAGGCGGGGAGGCTGTCAACTGACTTAGTGGATCTTCTCCCTGGGAGGGAAGGTCCTTCACTCCCGTTTTATTGTATCTTTTATTCTTCTTGTGGTCTACCTTTGCATCTCTAAGCTTAACAAGACCACGTTTCTAATGGTGGATTGTTTTCCTTCATGCGACCCGTTAGTTAGGGTGCCCCTACCGTATTTTCATAATAACTAAACAAAACTACTGCAAGAACACTCGCTATGTTTTTCCTCCCCCTCGTGAGTCTCAGGATCTAGATGGAGAGGACGGATGGATTCTTACTGATGTGCTTCTAAATGAATCCAGACACATAAGGTGGCAACTACGTTTTAAAAAGTGCTACAATTAACTTGTACAGCATTATTTTATATTTATAAAAAAAAATCAAAATATGTATAGGTAAATTTTTAAAATTTTTTCTCTCCTATGTTCTTCCACTGCAAGTTAGAAGTCAACAATCATTCTATTAGATGTTGACCTCAGGAAGATTAATGAATTTAGCATGTAGAGATTTTTCGATTGGCTTTGACTCGTACAGTTCAGAGTTTCATTTTTGGAAGTGGGTAAAGTGTAATATGTACTCATGTGATTTCTCAAGCAAATGAATGTTTTAAAAATATGACTTTGTAATAATAATATATTCAAAGACTTGAATTATTATACAGTTTCAAACTGTACTCTTGTTGTGAATTACTTCCTAACAATTCATGGCCTGCTTGCTTGGCTTAATTAAAGTGTTCCTATTCTTATAAAGTGTATAAGTGGAATGAAATTATTTTAAAATATGTCAATTTGTAGGAGACAGTCTGATTAGTATATGATTCAGGGGCAGAGTAAAATAAATTTAGTCACAAGAATCATAGCTCTAAGAACCAATGAGAATATTGGAGAGGTGAAACTGTGAAGATATCGAAAATAATTATTGCTGACTTTAAGTCTGTGTCTCCAAATTATGAAAGGTAGGATAATACTATGTATTCCATTATTATTCTTATTCTTATTCTATTCTTATTTTCATTCTCATTATTTGTACAACAAGCAAATCGTGGTAATAGTAACTGATAAGTCCCACATTCCTGATTTCCACAGCAAGCATGCAGGCAATAGTTGTAAAGTGATGTGCTATATTTAAAAATCTTGATATATCATGGTAGATCATTTTAAGTGTTCATGGTTATGATGATTTATCTGTGTTTTATAATATCACTTTTATCATTTGCTGTGTATAGTACACAGGAAATAAATATGATCACTGAGAAGTGACAAAGAAAAATGATTCTCCTTTCCAAAAATATTTCTTGGATAAAAATTAGACTGTATTTTAAATTTATTCTTTAAAATGATGTGATGACTACAATTTAGTGTTATATTAAAAATACACACTGAAATACAAAATGTAAATTGTAATTTTCAATGTCATATACGTACAAGAATTATTTCCAGTAACAAATTCATTAGCTCAAAATGCAATTTTTTAAAGTACTGAATGTTTTACTACTCATGTATTCATTTCACATAGCAGCTAATATCGAAGTGTTTTATTCATTATTTTGTGGGAGAACAGATTTGTATATTAATAAATATAACCTGTATGAAGCATATTTAAGAATAATAGGTTACTTTAAAAATAGCACAGACCAGATAAACTATTTCATTCATGTGATTTATGGGACCTCTTCATCTGTATAAGTCCTTTCATTTCAGTAGTACTAAGAGCAAAATCCTTAAAAACAAAATGACGAATTTCCTATGCACCAAATATCTTTCTCTCAAGCATACCGAACATTACTAAAAGGACATAATTCCCTAGAAATGTGAGAGTGAATTAAAATTTTTAAACATCGTGATATGTATGTCATAACGAACATTGCACTGTTTTATTGTGACTTCGATACCATCGAATGCTGGCTGTGCATCCGAGATGCCTGGAACGGAACTGAGAGTTTCACAAGGATTAAACACAAATGAAATGTTAAATCCTCAATCATCATTCACACTTTTTACGGCTGGCCTATCCTTTCTCACTACTCAATATAGTTGAGGTGATGAGTAGTAGAAAATAGTCAACTAATTAAATTTGAGACTTTCAAAAAGGTCAAAATAGTACAGCGTATTACTATACTTCACAGAATAAATGGAGCATGCAAATGTCAATACTTCATTCTGGCAGAAAAAAAAAAAAAACCTTTAAAATAATGAAAGGAAGTTGAACAAAATTGTTTCATTGCTTCAAGATATGTGTGGCAGACAAAATTTAGCTAGAGTTTTAAGTTCATAGTGAGCCATTTGCTATACAACAAAAAGTCTTACAAATCTATACCTGGAAACTTCTAGATTATGCTTCCTGACTATTGTTTGTTCTGCTCCAGAGTGTAAATATAGGCACAATTTCCATCAGAAACATGTCTGATAAGTCTTTGTGCATTGTCTTTATCAATCTGCTATCAATCTGCTGAATTTCCATTTTCTTTCATTTAATGGCCAACTACATTTTACCAGTATGGTCCTAACTGATGAAACACCCTGTACAAATATCAGCAAAAAACAGCACCTAAACTGTAAATTGTGCATGATCATATGTACACATCACATATGCATGTGCATGCACGCGCACGTGCGCGCACACACACACAGAACTTCTAAGTCTTTATATTTATTTTTTTCTTTTTATTTCTTTTAGTACAAAAAAAAAAAAACCCACTAATCACAGAAGAACATTTTGATTTTCCTATTTTTCTCACTATTCTTCAGCAAGTTCAGTGGTACTCATCTCCCATCCTTAAAGTTTCAGTATTTCTACTGACTGATATTTTCTTTTCTTTAAGTGCTTGTTTATTATAAATCTCAACAAAATTATTATTTATTATAAATAACAGACGAGATACTGCATGCAAAGCACATATCACAGGTCTTTACACCAACCAGGCATTCTAGGAATCATGATCTCTTTTCACAATCAGGTTCTGAAGCCTGACCTGTATTACCTGAAAATTGCAATCTCACTCTTTAATAATTATATATGTCTCAGAATATCATTCCACTTCCCAACTGGTCATCAGTGTTCACATACAGAGAATGACCCGTACAAAATCTGTGCCAAAGCACTGCGATGACTATAAATAACAATTTTAAATGATGCTTAACACATTTGGTACCTAAAGATCCATTTACCATTGAATATTTTACTGCAACTATTCTTTTTCAAAAATTTTTACTAGTACTGTACATCTTTCTAGTACATAATAATTGGATTTATCATGGGGAGTTGGTACAAGCACATAACACAACTTAATTCTTTTTACATAAATTTTCAAATTAATTACTTTAACTTGCTGAATTCTCACGGGTTTCCAAATGTATACAGTTTTCAGGAAAAACTCCATGAATTAATTTTTGCTCTTGTGATAAACTGTCTTTAATTTAGTGGCCTAAAACAGCACACCTTTATTTCCTTACCATTCTGTAGGTCAGCACTCTGACTTTGGTTTCACTGTTAGAAAAAAAGATGCCACAGTTGTTGTATCTCTTTCTGGAATTTTTAAGAGACAGTCTTATTAAATATAGTTGTTTTTCCTTCGAGTTAGAAAAACAAGATTTCCTTTTTTCTTGCTTGCTGAAAACCCTCTGGCCCATACGCGCTCTTAGAAAAGACCTCATTCTTTGGCTTATAATTTCCTTCATTTCATGTGCTTCAAAGTGTATGAACAACAAAAATTCTTGCTTCTTGGATTTTAGGGGCTCTTGTGATTAGGCTACTGGAACTTAGACAAATCAGGATATTCTGTTCATCTCAAGATTTCTCATCTCAACACTCATGGAAATTATTCTTGCATGATATTTGGGAATATATTCCCAGGTTCTGGGGATCGGGATTGGAACATCTTTAAAGGGCTGCTATTCTGATGACCACACAGGGTCGTATTATGAGACTTTTCCGTCGGGCACCTTACATTCACACAAGCACAAAATCCCATTTTCCCAAGTCAGACAATCAGGTATCCATTGCATCTAAAGACTTCCCAGATATGTTACCAGCAAATGAACATACATTTTCTTTCCCCCAAAGTGTGTGTTACCAACATCACAGGGTTCAGATGGCCAGTGAAAGTCTTTCTTGCCTTTCTTTGCTTTCATCATCTAAAATTCACTTCTGGCTGATGATGTTCCATAAGTTACTATAATGATTTACTGGCTCATTTTAATATCACTTCTGATCACAATTAAATTTAAACTTTCCAAACTGAATTATTACCCTAATTGGTACAGTTTCCATACTAGCTCTGATTTAAGGAATAATTCTCAGGTTTTACTTTACACTAAATTTTAATGAAATTTAGATCCATGATTATATTTGTCAGTATTAGAAGTAGTCCCAAGAAATATTGTTTTGCATTCTGTATTCTTTTCATCATATTAGTATGTTAGGAAAGCCATCATATGTCCATTTCTCTATTTTCTTATCCAGATTTGGGAACAGAAACGAATTTACTGTGTTTTATTTCTTTCAGTCTCCACTTTGCCAATTCTTTTCGCCAAATCAGATTATCTAGAAAGAAATGAATGAATTTTGTACCCTACCCTATTTTGCCCTCATCACAAAGATCCATTTAATTTGATTAAGTTATTTCTAAGAATTCAATTTCTTATTAACTGTGTCCTCCTCCTGATGCTCACAATCCCACTGCTAAGTTCACTCATCTTCAGACCTGTTACCAACTCATATATGTGTTTATACAACCCGATTGGCTGCACTGACTGGGCATCTAATAAGGGGTGGCATTTTCAACAGTTGGTTAGAATTTTAATTTCATACTGAGACATTTGTTATAAAATAGGAATAAAGTGCATATTTTTTATGGTATTGGATATTGAAGCCAGAGCTCTTGCACAGAGCTACATGGCCTGGCCTTTTGGTTTCTTAACTTGAGATAGACTCTCCCTAAATCATTAAGTTGCCCAGGCTAGGTTCAAACTTGTGATTCTTCTGCTTGAATTTCCTAGAGTGATGGGATTAGAGCCGCATGATACTATATATGTGTATGTGTATATATATATATATATATATATATATATATATATATATATATATGCACACACATATATATGTATGTGTGTTGTGTGTATATATATATGTATGTATACGCAAGTACATGTGATGCCATATATATGTATATGTATACACATATACATACATGGATTTATGCATATATTATTAGCAATAAATGTAAAAATCCATGCATTTCTGATTTATGCACACATTATTTATTACTCATCAATTTAATAAATCTCATAAATGAATCTGTGAAATACTCATTTCCACAGTAATAACTATCGTACAATCCAAATCTTACACTTGAAGAAAATAAGGTGTGTAGCGAATGAATATTTTGCTGAAAAACCTTGAAACCATGCAAAGGCTTTGCTTGTATTCTCTATACTGCATAGATTCTCCATGTGCAAGCTTCATAAAGGCTTAACTGAGCTAATATTTGGACTGAAATATATGTCATTAAATTACTGTATTTTGAGAAATGGAGTTAAAATGAGTAAGCATAATTTCAATGTAAATGGCACATGCCATTACTAAAGCAATATATGTTGATTAATCCAGAGTAAAAAGAATACTTTGACGTCAGTTTCTATTTTATTCTTATTCCTTCAACTTTTATTTTTCTTCACTTTTTCAAATTATGAAATTTGCACCATTTTCACTTCTGTTTACTGTTCCTACCTCCCAAATATATGTTATTGTCTTCCCCACCTTTTCTTGCTGTTTTTCCCTTTTTTCTTACATTTCCTTAAGAGATCATCCATCTGTTTTTGCCTGATCCAACACTTCACTGCTGCTGTTCCTCTCTGTACCTCGAAGAGCATGTTCTGTGGGGGAGATAATGTACCCCAACACTGCATGCTTCTTCACTTCACGGTAGCTAACAGAGTAGGTATTAAATTTTTCTTTTAAGTATCAATATAATTCTTACTTTAATATAATTCTGAAATGCTCCAGTAATGCAGTATTCTTGCCACAACTCTCTTGCAAAACTCCAAATCCGCGATGCATTTGGACAGTTACAAACAGCACAGTGTGTCAGACTCTGCAATCTGCTGACACCCTCCCATTTCTCCCCTTTATTAACCTGTCTAGAAAAGACATGACAAATTTCACTGTTGAGAACCCTATAAATTTACATTGTACGCTCGAATACAAGATAATAATTCTTATGGATGGAAAGAATAGAACTGGATTTTACTATTGCAGAGACTGTAAGCCTTGTGCAGCGTTCAGTCGGAGTGCTAAGTGAATGGAAGATTGTCAGTCTACCCTGAATATCAGAGCTGTTGGTAGAGTAAAAGAAAAATTACATAAAACTCTAATCAAGAAAACTCTTTTTCACTTATTTATGCAATCTGTTGTATAAACAACAGTTTTCTCTAGACAAAGAGCAGTTCCACTCTGCCTTCATATTTATTTGAACGAATCGGTATATTAAAGAAAACTCACATCTGCTACCTTTGCTCTTGTAGGATTAAGGATACCTCCACTGGATCTCATCATTCTTCATGGACTTCTCTTTCACTTAGTCAAACATTCGTAAATCGTCTTTTCACTAAAATTCAGTCATTTGCCCTTTGATCTGTACCATCTGGATGCTTGCCTAGTGCAACCCACAATTTTCTTACATAAAATTCTAATGATTTAAAAAACAAGTTGCTAAGAATAATTAGACACGCTCTTTTTTTCATAGCTAATTCATACCATAGAGAAATGATATTGAATTTTACTGTATAGCAGGCATTTTTGTTTTGGTACTAATTGAGCAACTTTTATTGGAGGACTTGTGATTAAAAGAACATTTATGCAAAGCTTATGATATGTTCAATTTTCAATTCTCAGAAGACTAATAATGCACAGCAGTTACTAATAACGAATCTCTTTGTTATTCAACTGAGCCAGGGAAGCAGGTCTATTTTCATGAGACAGGGAAACAGATGTAATGTGTGTGTGTGTGCGTGTGTGTGGGTGAGTGTGTGTGAGTGTGCCCTTTCATGTCGATAGTTTCTTTGAGAACAGTTGCTTTAATTGCACTACAGTTGTATGTTTCCTTCTCCAAACAACAAGGTGAAATAAGATGCAGTCCTTCATGAGATGGTAAAACATTCGTAGGGGATTCTTAAGGAGTTGTGAAAATTAACAAATTCTCATATCAAGGTCAACTGACAACACTGGAAAACATTACAGAGAGTTATAAATATCTTGGAGTGCAACTGCTATAGAAATCAATGTGGAGATTCCTCAGGGAACTAGGACTAGAGATTCCATTTAGCCCAGCTATTCCCCTTCTTGGTATCTTCCCCAAAGAATTAAAAGCATCATACCACAATGATATATGCACACCCATGTTTATAGCGGCACAGTTTGTAATAGCTAAATCTTGGAAACAGTCAAAATGACCATCAATCAAGGAAAGGATAAAAATTAGCATTTCCTCATGGTAATACATTTTAATTTTTTTATTTATTCATTCTTCAAATGGGAAATGGGAACAAGGGAGAAGCAGGGAAAAAGGAAGAGAGAGACAAGAAAAAAGAGAATAGAAGGAAAAATGGGGAAAAAAAGCTTTTGTAAATAAGGAGGGGAAGAGAAGTTGAAGAGAGGGGAGGGGAATGTGAAAAAAGAAGTAAGATACATCATGTATTCATTCTTCATTGGATGAACACTTAGGTTGCTTCCATATCTTGGCTACTGTGAATTTTGCTCCAACGAACATGGAAGTACATATAGCTCCTTGACACATTTACTTCAAGACTTCTTGATGTGTACCCAGGAATGGGAATGCTTATTGATGCAATACAGAAGTCAGGTTTTTAATTTTTTTGAAGAACCTCTGCATTGTTTTGCATAATGACTATAATAATTTACATTCCCACCAAAAGAGTCCAAGTGTTTTTCGCTCTATCATTCTGCTAGCACTTTTTATCTTTTGTCTTTTTTGACTATACCCATTACCACTATGCTGAGGTAGTATGTCACTGTATTTTGATGCATAATTTCCAGATTTTATGATGGTGAGCATACTTCAAATAACTTTTTTGCCATTTGTTTATTTTCTTTAGAGAAATATCTATTAAGACGTATTGTCCATGTTTTCCTTGTTCAAATTTGGCTATTTTATGCCGCACTTTGCTAGAACACAAATCCTCAAGCATATTTTACCTGATCCACATCCCCACTGTACCCAAGTGGTTACCAATATTTTCATTTAGTTTCTTGTATTTTTGCTGTTGATTTTCTGGAGTTCATTATCTTATTTAGATACAAATCCCTTTTCATGTTTATCGCTTATAAATATTTTCTCCAGTTCTGTAAGTTATTGGTGAGTTTTGTTGTTTCATTTATTGTGCACAAACCTTTAGTAGTTTTTTTTTTTTTCCAGGTCATTCTTTTTTTCCTAATCTTTGGAATCTTCCCTGAAATATTTTTACCTGTTCCAATCTTGTCTTGAATTATTTTCTCTAAATTTTCTATAGTATCATAGTTTGAAATCTTTAATTCTTTGTGAGTTGACTTGTAACTAGTGACAAATAGAGGACCACTTTCCTTCTTCCACATGTGGGTATCCAATTGTGCATTTATTGAAAAGATTAACCTTTCTCCATTTCATGTTTCTATCGCTTTTCTTGAAAATCAGCCATCAGTGCACGAGTTTCCCTCCAGACTCACGAGTCTACTCCAACCTCATGTCCTCTCTTTCATGCCAAAGTCATTCCGATTGTGTCACTTTAGCTTCGTAGTGAATTTGAACTCAAGTACTGTAATGCTTCCTGCTTTCTTCCCTTTGCTCAAGACGGGTTTGGCTATTCCGATCTTTTTGAAGTTTCGTAAAACTAATGTAGGAAATTTGTTAATTTCTTTGAAGAATACTGTGGCTACAGCATTTACAATGAAAATTGTAGATCACTTGTCATAATATAGGAATTGTGGTTGATAATATATATACACATATATATGTATATACATTCAGACATTGTGAAAATATGTATGAAATATAGTCACATGGTTGCATCTGATTTGTATACCTACTTTTTTCTCCTATCTTTCACCTATGTGTGCTATTTTTTCTTTATATTGAGCAAATATCTCTGGTTATTTATATATTTATTTATTTATCATGAGTGCTCTTTATAGAGTTTACTTTTATTTGGTGATGTATAGAGTCATAGCATTATTTCTTTAAAATTGAATTTAATTGAGATATATAAGTGTAATAAGTGTCTACATTTATGGGGTGTCATGTGATGTTTTTATAGATACATATGTGTGTGGTGTTAGGAAGCTGTTAACCCAAAATTTCACCCCTAAAATATCAGAATACTTCTTTGGAGTTGTAATGTTATATTCTTAATTAGGGGCTAGAACTGCACTAAGGGGTCCCCCAGAGGATCACCTATGCTCAAGATAGAGAAATAAAAATTAAACAACATTGAGATTACATCTTACCCTAGAAAGAATGCCCATTATCAGAAAATCAAATAATAACAAATGCTAATGAAGCTACAGAAGAAAATGGAACCCTTCTACATCGTTCGGGATAATGTAACCTAGAACAACCATTATGAACATCAGTATGGTCCACCATATCCGGCTTTGGTTGGAGTTTTTTAAAAAACTAAATTGAGTTTCTAGAAATAGAAAATAATTCTTGAACAAGAAGTTAAATAAATTAGAAAAAGTTAAAGAGAGTGAACTGAAGTAGAAGATAAATCTAAGGAAAGTGCTCAGAATGCTGCATATGGAGACAAAAAAAAAAAAAAAAAAAAAAAAAAAGGAAGGAAGAAATCAGAAGACTCGAGGTGTAGAAGATATGTACAAATCAGCCAAACATGGCAGCACATGCCTGTAGTCCCAGCGCTTGGGAGGCTGAGTCAGGAGGATTGCTGTGAGTTTGAGGTCAGCCTGGCCTATGTAACAGGACTGTCTCAAAACAGAAAAGAAAACTTTACCCAGTCACTTTATAGCATCCTGTAGTCTTTGATCTGTGAGGCAAGCTCATCCATAGGGTTCTCTCCCTGCGGATTCCCGGCAGCAGGCTTGCGAACAACCTGCTTACCTGCAGGTGGCCTTGCCCTCTGGTGGGGGCGCCTCGGCTGTTACCAGCCCACTGTGGTGGGGACGTTCCCCTGTCAGGTGGAGGTTTCTGTAGTCTACACTCGTGCCTGTGGCCCTGGAGACCCGGCCCGGGACTTCACGTCTTCAGCGTGAACTTCTATCACCCCAAACGGAAAATGAGCTCCCTGTGGTCCTCGGTGGGTGGTGGCGTCTAGTCCGGCTTTTCGCCAGGGACCCGAGTGGACCAGTCGCGCTCTGCCTCTGGTTGCCCAAGGCCATGCAAGCGCAAATGTGGCCTCGAACCCGCCAGGCCCGCGCTCCTGAGCTTCCTGTTCTAGCTTTCGGGGCTCGGCTCTGTTTGTTTCTGGTGCCGGGAACTGAACACCGGGCGCCTGCAGCCAGCTACAGCCCAGTACTCTGTCAAAGAGTATGCGGAAGGGCGCATCGAGTCCCACAGATTTGCAGTTATTTTGGAGATTCTGCTTTTCCTTGAAAAAAATATAAAATGCTAAGAACGGTTTGATTTTGTTTTGTTTTGTTTTGTTTTTGAGACAAGGTCTCGCTATATAGTTCGTACTGGCCTTAGACTCACTATGTAGCCCAGGCTGGTGAAACTCACAAAACTGTTCATATGATTTAAAATAAGGGAAATACGTATATTTAAATACAATAAGACATGAATAGTACTTGTCCGAAAATTACAAAATACTGATAAAATGGTCAAAATGCCTAAGATATGGAGTGATATTCTGCATTCACTTATTGAAAAGCTCAAAATAATAAAGTTACAATTTCTTCTTTGTAAAATTACAAGATGATTTAAATATTGGCAAGAAAAATGAAATATAAGAGCTGAAATAATATTGAAATATAAAAAGTAGGAGAAATCATTAAAGTGTAAAGATTCAGTAGAAATGGAAAGCATGAAATGTCAATAAGGGCAATACATAACATAAACTTTTTAAAGAGGCAGATAGTTTCCAAGACACAGTAAAATTATTGCCTTACAGAAAAAGAGAAATTGAGATATTGGAAATGGATGAAACTGAACTGATGATGGCATTCATTTTGGGGGGGAGAAACCAGAAAGTGAGTTCCTACCACATAATGTCAATATCCAACTATTAGTGTGTCTGCCAAAACAACAGGTGTAATGTGAAAATTAAATAAAGTTAAAAGATGTTTTAAAGAAGTTTTCTGAAAAAAAAATGAAGTAGTGTTCCTTCGTGGTGTAACCTGCTAAAGATATATTCTGTCTTTTTCGAATCATCCTAAGTTATGTGATAGCCCAACATTTTTAAAAATGTATATATATTCATTGTTATGCAGTACATGGTAGTAAATATAGTATAATAGATCAGATGGTATTGATACTGCACTATCCCAACTCTTAAATAAAATTCAAATATAAAAATGTCACTAAAAATTGATGGTGATAATATTACATTTTTTATTATATTTGAAAATTCCAGGGATGAACCTAGGCACTGTGGCCTGAAAGACACATGATCCATTATTGAACTATACTCCAGCCTCTCAAGATCCTTTTGTTGTGGTTTGAATTTACTCCTTCAGAAGCATGTGTTGTGTTGAAAACTTAATCTCCATCATTATAGTGTTGGAAGGTGCAGCATAATAGGTCATATAAATGTCATGAGGGTTCTACCCTTACATTAGGTTAATCTGAATATCAAAGAATTTGAATCTCTCACTTTTTCTTTTTCTTTCTTTCTTTCTTTCTTTCTTTCTTTCTTTCTTTCTTTCTTTTCTTTCTTTCTTTCTTTCTTTCTTTCTTTCTTTCTTTCTTTCTTTCTTTCTTTCTTTCTTTCTTTCTTTTCTTCTTTCTTTTCTTCCTCCCTTCCTTCCTTCCTTTCTTTATTTCACCTTCTAGTATACAATGACCTGTAGCATGTATGTTAGGAAGACTTTTACCAGAACCATGAGTCAAATAAATTTCTGTTCGTTATAAATTAGCTACCCTGTAATATTCTGTTACAGTAGACCAAATTTATGAGGTAGAATACAAAAATACTATAAATGTTTAAATATGAAACTATCATTACAATAAAACACACACTGCTTTTAGTACCCTCAGATCACTCCCCCCTCTTCCAACACCCTTCTGCCATCCTCCTTGCCAATTTCCAAAGTCTTTCTGGAAGTGCTCTTTCCTGGACATCTTTATTTGCACTGTTGTGGCTGCCTCGGTGTCCTGAATCAAGTAAATAATGTTTACCTTTCGTGGATTTCACTTTAGAAGAGCCACAAATCTCACTGGGTCCCATCATATAAGCGAGGAGGAGGAGGAGGAGGAGGAGGAAGAGGAAGAGGAGGAGGAGGAGACACAATAGTGTTTTTATATATCCGTCTTTTCCTTGACTGTCCTTATATAGCACCATTCACTGTATTTTTTATGAAAACCTGTACAGACACTCACAAAAGATCTGCTCAGAAAGAGACAAGAACAACAGGAGAAGTGTATACACAGCAAAGGGGAGTATTTTGAGGGGAATTAATGACAGTGCATCTTTTCTGTAATCCATTTTTCATTTAAATAGTCACTGCAGATCTAGGTCGCCATCATACTCAGTTTCCAGTGAGTATCACATTTAAGAGTCTGTGATGAGGGAATCTTGCCTAATTTCTAAGGAATTTGTAATATCCTATGAAATTACTCTCTGTTCTGGTGTTCCATGGAGTGTGCACGTTCCTCATGACCCTGGAAAGGAACATTTTCCAAGAGCTTTCTCACGTATTGAATCTGATCTCAAGCTGATTTCCCTTCAAGTGTTTTGTAATTCTGTATAAATGGACTTTCACTGCCTGAATTTGAGATTCCAAATGATCGTGCTACAAGAAAAATGCATTTGTACATCATTTTATTTTGGTTGACTCTTATAAGTAAATTTTATTCCTACTTTGCAGTTTCTACATCCCAAAAGGAGAGAGAAAGAGCCATAAGATATCATATTAGTTGTAGTTCTAGGCTTGCTTTATTTTTTTTTTCCATTTCTCAGGTATTACCCATTTTCAATTCAATGTGCTTTCATTTGGAACAAGGTAAAAGTGCCATAGAAAAGACATATACAGAAATAAGAGAAGCAAGAGAACAAGTAGATGAGTTGAGAACACTAATCCAATGGCCGGCCTTTTCTATTCTCATGCAGAGTTCTATCCATGTGTCTTTCTATCCATCTGTAGAATACATTCCTTTTCTTAGGCAGAGACATTCTGTCAACACTGAGAAAAGTGAAATTGGGAACATAAAGTATAAAAGGTTTACTGCAACGAGTACATCTGGGTGTCTTATTTCCCTGATATTTCTTTTAAAGATGAGTAGACCATTAGATATATCCCAGGATTAACTCCCAAAATATGACTAAAATAACATTTATTTGTCTTTTGATCATTAATTACACAATTGGATTCTGTAATATTTGGTCATTTTTATAATAACGCATTAGATTCAACTTACTTTAGATTCAAGAAAATGATCTATCTCCAGTGCATCTCTTCCGTAATGTTCTTATTTGGCCTAAGTATGAATGTAATACTGGCCTAATACAGTAAGATGGCAAATATTCCTTTATTTTCCATTCTTTAAAATAATTTTTATAATATTGATATCATTTCATAATTGTTCAGTAGGACAGAATGCTAGCTCAATCTAAGCCTGAACATAATTTATAAAAAGATTAGATTTCTTAATTATAAAATAAATTTGATTGTAGCAATTTTATCTATTATAAAATTTATGTATATATTTCAATATGTGGGTGGAACATCTAAAAAGAAGCTTTGTAGGTTTTTGTTTTGTTTTGTTTTGTTTTGTTTTTTGGTTTTTGCTGCTGGGGATCAAACTTAGGGCCTTGTGCTTACTAGGGAAGCACTCTAACTACTGAGCTAAATCCCCAGCCTCAAAAAGCATCTTTTAATTGAATTCAGTCTTTGTTATTCCTATTTTTTTTCTTTTTCATTAACAAGTCCTTGCCTCATACAGAGTTTCCCTACTGAATCATGCTACATGTGAAAAAATTAGACATTATATACTGTTCTCATGCATAATATCTTCTTACATAATTATTACCTTTGTAATTGGCTGGGCTAGAAGTAGTAGAACTGCTGAATGAACTTATTCCATTCGCGAATTTGGATAATTTTTGTCTGGGCTGATATCATGGGAGACGATCTGCTTCCTTTGACTCTTTTCCGCTGATGTAAGTATTTGTGATTCCAACACAAAGGTGAGGGTGGAGGGTTTGCAGAGACCCTTCATTGACAAACTGTGACCTCTAGTATTTGTTGGAAGCCTGTCAGTAATTACTTTCAAATTGTCAATTGCATTAAGAGGAAAATGGAGAACAGGTGCATAGTCTACTACTCTGGGTTCTTGATTCTCTAAATTAGATTACAATAATTATTCATTCTTTTGTGGGGCCTTCAAAGAATTTGGCTACTTCTCCTCTTCCTTCTCCCACCCTCCCTTCCTTTCCCCTTCCTCTCCTCCTCTCTCTTTCCCTCCCCTCCTCTCTCCTCTCCTCTTTGTTGCTTTGCAATTGTGAATGGGATTTTTTTTTCTGAAATACCCTGGGAATGCTATTTATATAGCAGCCAGAAACTGCTACATGAATATTGAATGTGTGAGAAAGGCCTACAACATGGAAGACAAAGAAAAAACTCAAAAGAAAGGGAAAATGGTTTTAAAATTTAAACAAAAGAAAACACAAAACAATTTATAAACACAAACTATGGATATGAGAGGTAATTGTCATTTGGAAAAACAAAATCATGGTGAAAGTAGAATATTTATAAACAAGGTGCTTTTGAGAAGTCAAAAATTTAACATTATTAGAGTAAACATTGAAAGAAATATTGATAAAGTAAATAAAATTTGAATGGATAAAGATGATAATTATGAGGAAAAAAAATGAAACAACTTCCAGTAATAGGGAATAGAGGAAATTTGGGGAAATATTAATTAAAATCAGGTAAATTTTAAAGAACTAATACATAGACAGAAAAAAGTACACTGAACTAAATATTCATGAATGAAAAAATGACAATCAAATGTAACATTGTCCTGAAATTAGGGTAAAGTTGCAAAGAAATTTTGAGATAAAATAAAAGTATTAGAAGTAAGAATGTCTCCATTTGTCAACATTAATAAGTGAAAGGCATAAAAAAGCTAAAAAAAAAACTTTTTAAATTTCTGATAGAAATGTAGCATAAGATTTTTTTATTAAATAATCAAGGATGAAGATAAAATAAATGCATTTTTAGGCATGTCAACTTTCTAAAACATTATCTTTTGTGTACATATATTTTCTTGAGAGGTGTTCTAACAATATGTTTAAAAATAATTAAACAAAAATTTTAATTAAACACAGTTTCTATAAAAAAATCACAAATAAAAGAAAACTTGTATCTTGGCTTAGGCAAAAGGCCTAAACCTCCAGAAGGATGAACAAATAAGTTAGGTGCAAAGCAGATCTTGCTTGGAGAAAAAGAGGAAAGAAGTGCAAAATAAACAACATCTTTAACAAAGCAAAGTAAAACTGATAAATACCTGGCATGTCTTATAAAGATTAAAATTATTAAATGTCATAAAAACACACTTCAATATCTAATTTTAATCAGAGATTCTAAATATACAAATGTAAGCACTGGTCATTAAACTATTTCCTTTGGTGTTTGAAACAAATAAAATATTTTAGAAGATATGAACGAGAACAAAGGTATCATTTCAGAGCTAGAAAGAGAAAGAAGAAAAAGTAAAATAATGTCCTTATAAGCAAGCATGAACAGAATTTAGAAATGAAAGGTAGAGTAAGTATTAATCCACATTAGCCAAGGTTAGAATTTCAGTGAAGGTGGATTACTGGGGACAATAAATTGACTCGGAAGACCAGACACTGCAGAGAGTAAAATGATAGGAAACATCAAGAAAGGGATAAATAATGCAAGGGGAATAGTCAACATTTATGTATGCAGTGTAGGGTACAAGTTAGAGACTTGATACACAAACCATTAAAATGAGTAATGTGTAACACCGGGATAATTAACTGATCATTATTTGGATGAGAATTTATACTTGTAGCTGTTGACAGAAAGTATCATGTCACTAAAAATGCCATTCATTTTGTTCAAAGTTACTTGCACTTTATCAATTTCAAAAAATAAAAGCATTTGATGAAATTAAGGGAAAGGAGTACAATAAAGTTCATTTTTTAAATTTACAACCAATGTGCTTAGACTGTCCTATGAGAATTCCTGAAGAAGGAGAAAACAACAAAACAGAGACGTTATTAGGGACCGAGAAATTTACAGGTAGGAACTGGACGTTCGGTCCTCTTGGGCTGAGAAAATATACTGCATATATGTACGAAGAGCAACTTACCGTAGAGTTTAGGGTACATCTTGCAGAAGATTTTAATCATGTTTGGAAAATGTTTCATAATTTAATTCCTAAATTTAGATTTAGCAGTTACTTCTAATTCTTTGCTTTGGAAAGTATCTTGTTTTCTACAAGATTTATAAGAATTCCTTATAAATATCATTTTACATTATCAGTTAAAAGTGTTGTATCTTCATCTATTCAGGGTGCCACAAAAATGCCATTGAGTAGGTGACTTCCGGACAGGAGCTCATTTCTTACAGTGCTAGACGCTGAGAAGTTTAAGGCCAATGTGGCACTGGACTCCGTCTGCTGAGGACTCGCCAGCGTCATGGACAGCTGGATTTTTGGTGAGGCCTCACAAGCCTAAAGAGCCTAAGGTGAGTTCGGTGGCCTCCTTTGAAAAGGGCACCGATGCCACTCAAACCGACCCCCGCCCTCGGAAGGCCTGACCTCCAGCTGTTTCCTCAGGGTGGCAAGACTTCCGCATAAACATCCTGGGGCAGACACAACCAACCAGGCATGGCTCACAGTATGCAATTTTTAAAATATAATAACTTTATAAAAGGAGTTCACTAAAATATGTATGAGGATGTATTTTTGAGTTTTCCAGATCTCATATTTAGCTTCAGGTTACCAAGAAAATTCAGTAACTGAAACAAGACAAAATTAAAGAATTTTCTTTCAAGGTTAGTGAAAGGACCCACCAAAAAATGTTATTGAATCTCCGATACATGTACTTTTTTCTTGAAAGAAATTTAACCTAATTTCAAACCAAGAAATAGACTCAAAGTACTGTTCCCTGTCTAGCCCCAGAGCAAAGCTGTGTATTTTAGGCATCTTCTGTGGAAGTAATCCACTAGGACTTACGGTATTTGTGATGAGGTCCCTCCAAACCACTCTTGGGCTTGATTTGTTTAAACTATTCAAGTGACTCGGAGACTGTTATAGTCATGAGTATAATTTATTATAGCTAAAAGATTTAGAAAAAAAATCAATAAAGGGAAATGATGCGTGGAGCAGACTCAACAGGAATTCTGTCCCAGTCAAAGTCGCAAAGGACTCTCTTTCTTCCCCTGCAATGACCTGTGACAAGGTGATGCCAACTGGAGTAGAACACCTAAACTTGAGGGTCCAGGATTATTTTGGGGAGTCACACATTTAGGCATAAAGGGACCATGATGGACCTCATTTACCCAAACTCAAGAGTTCTAGAAGAAAGTAGGTGTTCCCCATAAATCCCACTGCTAATATAAACTACCTGGACTAATTGGTAGACCTGGTTCCAGGTGCCAAGCAAAATCCCCACGCACATGTAACATTTCAGGAGCTAGTTCCCAGAAACAGACAATGGGCAGTCTTTTGGGGAATGTGCAGTGTTTAAAAAGGAAGGCCTGACGAGTAAATCTTTTCGTACACGGTAGACTTTTCTGTATCCAAGCTGCCTGTGGAAACCCACAAGTAAATTCGAAGTTTATGTCTTACTACTCCAACATGTCCCTGTTGTTTTAGCCCCCGTTTTATTGGGAAGTTTATTACAAATCATTCTCATTCAAGAACCATGAAGAGAATAATGAGATTGTTCTGTATATTAATTCCTTCAGCCCATTTTTTCTTTTATCTCCTTATAGAATTCCAGCGCAAATTTTATCCACCTCACCTCTGCCTACCCTTTCCCGTATAATTATGTCTATCTCATCAAATGTCTCCTCTTCCCTTAATATAATGACTCTGATTTAATCAATTCTTGTCTTTTTCCTTATTCTCTCAATTCTCTGTGCATAATTTAACCGTGATTTTTCTGTGCATGTACTACTGATCCTATGAACACAAATACATATACACATACTCACACACTCCTACAAAAAAATACAGTGATTCCATTTTTGTTTCAAAACATTTTTAAATTTATTGTATTTTAATTGAGAAGTAAAACTTGTATATTCTATGGTACAGTGTTTATTTTTGATACCTATATCCATTGTGAAAAAATTACTATGGCTAATTGTCTATCATCTCACAGAATTTTCTTTCTTTTGTTTTTCTGTTTACTTTTTTGTAGTTAGAATACTTAAGATCTGTGTAATATTTGAGAAGAAATTATTGCCACTTAGTACAACATGTTGGGACCTGGGGGACATTATGCTAAGGAAATAAGCCAGTCACGCACAAACACTGCATGATTTCGTTTGTATGAAGTAGCGTCAAAATTTTTATATTCCCTTTACATAACTCTCCAAAGAGTAATAGACACTCACTGACATGTCTTCTTCACTAAATACTTTAATATTTCCTTTATATTGTGGCATACATCTCCACACTTCTCTGGAATTGGTTTTGAGTCGTTGCTAATGACTTCTTAAATTACCAAATCTAATGGAAAAAAAGACAAGGATTATCTAAATTGATTTGGATGAAATATGTGACACTATCATACCTATTTAAGTTCTGCTCCTCTCCTCCCTTCCCAGCAATACTATTCTTCCCTTATGCTCCATTTGAACTTGTTCACCATTTGAATTTGATCACCTGCTTTGATAGCTTTTTTTCCTTCTGTCATAGATTAGGAGGTAATTCTTCATGGATTGCTCATATCCCTACATGTCTTAAGAACAGAGGCACTAACAACTTTCATTCACGGCTACCTTTTGAGTTAGGCTGAATAGTTCTGGTCCCTGGAGTGTTCCTCACTGTAGCCCAGAACGAGTGAACTTGTTACATGGAAAGCCTGACTGTAATGACTACTAAGTTCCTTAAAATTTTCCTGATGGTCTTAATCCAATAACATGAACTCCTAAAAACAAAGAACGTTTTAGAGTTGGAAAAAGGAGGCAAGATATTTCAAACATTTCAAGTACAGCAAAGCTTTATGCTATTTCTCCAGTATGGAGATACTGGTGTCCATGAGTTAGAAGCAGAGAGAAGTCTCTAGCTGCTTAGGAAAGCTCCCAAGAGATGTCCAGCAAGGAAATGGGAAACTAAACTTTACAATTACAAAGAATTAAATTCCATAACAACTTTAAGTGAATTCTTCTCAGAGCCTCGAGATGATATACCAGCTGGCCATCACATTTCTTTCAGACATGTTAAACCTGGAGTAGAGAAACAGGCCAACCCAGATTTCTGATTTACAAAACTGTCAAATAATATTTTGTTATTTTAAACCAAAATATTTGATGATTTGTTATAGCAGCAATAGAAATGAATACGGTCTTCAAGGACATTCACATATCTAGCATCCCTGAAAGGTTGTTTAAAAAGAAGACGATGTCTCCATTTAGAGGATGGCTTTGTTTATAATTATAAACAGGGAATTTTCTGTATCTATCATTTTATATGTGACAAAAGTTACTACATGATGACTCTCTATCTGTCTGCACTGCGAACTTGGGACTCTGGGTAACTGGTGCAAAACGATGTTCACATAATATCGTCAGGTGCTCCTGATCTAAAAATTGCGTGTAGTATGTCAACATATATACAAAATTATGAAAAGCATTGAAGAAGAATAAATCTCAGTTCCTACACAGCTCTTTTTTTTTTTTTTTTTTTTTTTTTTTTTTTTTTTGGTGGTGCCGGGGATTGAACTCAGGGCCTTGTGCTTGCAAGGCAAGCACTCTAATCACTGAGCTAAATCCCCAGCCCCTACACAGCTCTTGACACTAAGTTCTTAAATACTTATGGGTACCAAATACTTTCCAAACATATCATTATTCTTGTGTATCATGGTTTCTCCTGAATGATTGCACAAGATATTAAACTTAAAACAATTTTGTATGGCTATGTCCTCCAGTCTATATATTTGCCTTGTTTAACTCGCCTTTTATTTAGATAACTGTAAATTAATTGAATTAGGTAATAGCAAGATAGTTTATTCCCAAAATGTTTATGATCCATTATTTCTCCACATGTACATGAACATCATTTCCCGTGGAAGCACAAATCTTTTTTCATTGAAGAGAATAAGTCTTAAGTGTAGACTTTGCCTTTTATGGAGATAAAGTCAGTCAATTGCTAGACAAGTAAGGTTAAAAAAAAAAAAATGTGTCCTCAGCCTTTCTTTGCAACTTCTGAATCCTTAGAATTCTGATTTTGTAAGGGGAAAAAGTCACTAAATAAATATTCAACTCACATGAGATTGGCCACCTTTAGGTAACCCTAATTAGTTGGATAAAGAGTTTACTATCCAGCCATTTCATTCCTAGTCCTAGGCTTAAGAGAAAAATAAATTTATTTTCAATGTTCAACCCACTCAGTCTTTCAGCCACCACATAAAATGGTAATTGATTGAGAAACTACTAAGGAGAATTGCCCTGCTGGGCCCATTCAACACAGTAAACCCTGAGAGTTAATAATAAATTGTAGTTTGGGTTTTAAAGTTTTGAGGTAGTTGGTTACACATCAGTAAATAACTGATGTTCACATTATTGGAGTAGTTTATTTAAAAATCAATTAAATACAAAGTAAAAGTGGCTTCATCTAATATTTGGGTTAATTGCCACCTCAGACTAATTTACATATTTAGTAATATTCAGGTTATTTTACATTCCTTTACTTTTCAAACTTTATATCTATTTAATCTTTAGATCCTATTTATGTAGTTCAAAATCTGTGCTTCAAGTTCATTTATAAGAAAAATACTCCTGTATCAAGTTCTTGACTTGTAGTAAAGATTCTTCAAATAAATGTCTTCACAGTCCTTACCAGATTTGATTCCATAGTACTCTGCAAATCTAGGAAGACTTTTTGTCTAAGACTCTTTACTAATTTACAAACACTAAACAGGCTAAAAAAATTGTGAAAGCATGAAATACACTCTTGCTTTCACCATGCATCCAAGCTAGCACCTACTGATTGCCACATTTAGCCCTATATCATGGAGGCCAAGATCATGTAGTCATCAAGGCATTTGATCTCATAGAAATCTATGAAATTTCTATTACAGAATAATGTACAAAATTATACCTAACCAATGTCTTGTTATGTCATTTAATTAATATGAAGGGTACGGGATGTAATTAGTAAGGTCTTATATTTGTGGCATCTACAATTTCATTCTATCTGTTCTCTTTTTCCTTCATTTCATTGAATTTATCTAGTTTATTGTATCATTTCACACACAATAGACACACATACTCATATATCTAATAACCTTCTATTATAAGAAATGTATTAAAATTCAAGAAACTCTGGGCATATGTAAAGCTACTAAGAGTCAGCAAAATGACAGAGTAGTAAGATGCTAAGACTTGAGCATCCTAATGTTGTAAGATTTTTGACAGACTTCAAAAATGTTGCCAAATTATTATCCAGGGCTTTGAACTGCAAGGTTTTTAGCTTTAGGACGGCTTTAATGGGAAGAATCAACCATCATTCACTGAAATAGATAAAACTATGAGGCTAAAGCAAAAAAGTAAAATTGATTTTTTTTAGTAAAATTGATTTTTAAATAGCATAAAGAAATATACTCCATCCAAGTAAGAATTTTCAGACTGAGAAAAATGCTTCTGAAATTACAAAACGTCTAAAAGACTCAGGCATTTCAGAATAAGGATAAAAAGTGATTGAAAGCTCCAGAAGTGAATGCCCAAAGGAAACATTAAACTTATAATTCTATGCAAGTACATTTTAGCTGCTTCTCTTTTAGCACTGGAAAGATAAAATTTTTCCCAGAGACTAAAGCCTATATCAAGAGTGATTTCTAGATCTCATCAATGAATAAAAAATCTAATAAGAGGTGAACAATAAATTGATAATGAATACTTTTTATAATGACTTTTATTTACTTATATCATTTGATGCTATAATCTCTAGAATGATAACAATCATTCAGTCAGAATACATTAAGCCATAAAATATATCTTAATTTATTCTAGTTTTGGGGACTTTTCATAAGTACAAAAATGCAAAGTCTTACTATTCAAGGAGCTTGTATAAGACTGTACATAAACAAATAGGTAAAAGTATGCTAGAAATGGGTAAGATATTAGCCTTGTATGATTGAAGTAGAATAGTATTAGGCAAGTGTGACAAGTCTTATATAACTAGTTAAAGGAACTTGTTAACCCCGAAAAGAACTGACTAGTAATATACTTGATTACCAGAAGGGAAAGTTAGGTACTGAGTGCTAGTTCTCACATCTCTGGATACACTGCACCCTCACGTTTTCAACTGCTGTGGGCTAATTAATATAGGTCATATTATTTAAGTCACTTTATAGAGTTATTGTTAATATTAAAGAGGAATTTCAGCATATACTTGTTAAAAATGTCAAGAAAAACTTTATTCAAAACTACTTCAATACAAGAGATATTGAATTCAAGAGAGTTGAAACAAAAGGCATAAAGTAGTGGGAAAATATTGAGAATGTTGGCAGCAGTGTTGTTCTACATAACTAACACCCTCATGTTTGCTTATGTCCACTTAGGCTCCTACTCGCCAACAAAGACTGTGACATTTGGAAACCATCTTTCTCTGTTGTTAGATTTTCCCCAAGGAAGACATTCCTAGGTGGTAGAATATCTACCGCTTAAAAGGCAGAGAAATAATTTATAATTTTAAATTTTCTAACGTAAGCGCTCTAGGAAAGGTTAGATTAATTGCTCAAAATGAGAAAGAAAATTGTGTATAGTGATTCCACAAACTGAGGGGAATGTTAAAATCATCTTTGTCTTACACAGAAAAAGATTTCTAATATAATAACTTCCATATATCTTTTATGTAACCTAACCTATCTACCTCACATAAAAATATGTTTTCTTTTTTTCCCCAACCCAGTCTCAGGTACAATATGAAGAAAACTGTCTGCAGCAGTGTCTTGTCTGTTAGTGATGATTATAAATTCCTTAGTCTCATGGGGAACCTCCCCCAACCTTTGTGATAACATTATGGCTGATAAGGTTATTATAGATGGACCTCTCTGCCTTGTAATACCCAGATCACTGATCTTAAAATACATGAGATTACTCAGTGATTAAAACATTTGTTGGTACTTTTTGGATGAAGATTTGAACTATTTCTAAGCATTGCTAATTTAAATGAATAATCTTGTTAATACAAATATTTATGAAATTATTTTCCTCCTAACTTGACTCTCCTAAAATTAAATATACTCTCTTTTTTGGAAAATGCTTTTTGCTGAAATATAATTTTGAATTGTTAGGTTTTTCTTCATACTTACAAAGAGTCTCCACAATACTATTAGAGAGTGACTCAGACCCTTAGAACAGTTTCTAAAATCCTATAAGAACTTAGTATAACACTCTACTAGCATAGTTGTCCCAAGACTAATCAAACCCCTACACATTATGTGGCCATTAAACATTAAGATTTTTGAATAAAAATATTTAGTATCCAGTGAGGGAGCTATAGCATATATTATTGTATCAAATACATTTCCACCCTAGTTGAACCATGAACTTTTCTATGAACTTCTTTTCCTGACCTTAATAGGGATGCTTTGGATTAAACGCAACAACCAAATAACCTCCATAACATGTTTCTTAATGCTATTCTAATTAATTTCCACTTTTGTATTTTTTATATTTGAATACATATATTTGAATATGTATTTTATATTCCACTATAACTGGGTTCCTGTGTTTTGTTTCACAAATCTGGTAAATCAAATTTTTATATCTGAATGTATTCCAAATTCCTATGGAAAATAAAGCATTGCACATTGCTGCACCCTGTGGCTGCAGCTCTTTCCAGATAGCCTGCTCCCCTATTAAGTACAGCTGGATCAATTGGGGCAAACCACCTTGTTTAATCCCATTAGTCTATTGTTTAGCCTCAGGACCCACCTGTTTTGGGTGTTGACAAAAAAAGGCCTCATTAAAAGAGCAACAGCAGAATTTTAAAATACTCCTGCAATTATTTTCTTAACCATAATGGATTCCTAGTGCCCTCCTAGAACACTAAATTGCTAAGTGTTTGATAAAGAAAAGCAATGGATTATTGGCTGGTTGATGGTTGAAAGGAAGATGTAGCTTGCAAAAAAGTTAAGGGAAATATGCCCCAATTATACACAATATCCACCCAAATTATTAATTCAGGTAAAGCCTATGTAATCACAGACTAATCATCTTTCACTTTCCATTTTGTAAGTCAAGCTTCACTTTAATTTCCTCCACCAAACACCTCCAGAAGCTCTATATGCTTTCCCTTCAGGACCAATAGAGTGTGCTATCCATATTAACAGAGCCAAGGACAAAAACCACATGATCATCTCAATAGATGCAGAAAAGGCATTTGGCAAAGTCCAACACCCTTTCATGATAAAAGCCATGCAGAAAATTGGAACAGAAGGTCTTTATCTCAATCTTATAAAAGCCACCTATGACAAACCAACAGCCAACATCATACTAAATGGTCAAAAACTAAATGCTTTCACTCTAAAATCTGGAATAAGACAAGGATGTCCATTCTCACCACTCTTATTCAATAGATATCTAGAAACATTAGCCAGAGCAATTAGACAAGAGAAAGAAATAAAAGAAATACGGATAGGAAAAAAAAGAAGTTAAATTATCATTATTTGCAGATGCCATGATACTCTATGTAGAAGACCACAAAAACTCCACCAAAAGACTTCTATATTTAATAACCAAATTCAGCAGTATAGCTGAATACAAAGTCAACATTCAGAAATCAATAGCATTCCTGTACACAAACAACAGACACACCAAGAGAGAAATTAGGGAAACAACACCTTTCACAATAGCTTCCAAAAAGATGAAGTACCTAGGAATCAATCTGACAAAGGAAGTAAAAGATCTATACAATAAAAACTACAGTACTTTGAAAAAGGAGATTGAAGAAGATATCAGAAAATGGAAAGACATCCCTTGCACCTGGTTAGGAAGAACCAATAGAGTGAAAATGGGCATACTCCCAAAATTGCTATACAGATTTAATGCAATCCCAATTAAATTACCAGTAGCATACCTCACAGAATTAGAGAAGACAACCCTAAAATTCATTTGGAACCAAAAGAAACCTAGAATAGCAAAAGCAATTCTGGGCAACAAAAGCAAATCAGGGGCCATCACAATCCCTGACATAAAACTATATTTCAAAGCTACTATAATAAAAACAGCATGGTACTGGCACAAAAACAGACCCCAAGACCAATGGAACAGACTAGAAGATGAAGAAACAGGTCCAAACACTCTCAGTCAACTTATCTTTGACAAAGGGGCCAAACAACCTCACTGGAAGAAAGACAGTCTCTTTAATAAATGGTGCTGGAAAAACTGGATCTCCACATGCTGAAGGTTAATACTAGAATCTCTCCCCATGCACTAAGCTAAAATCAAAGTGGATCAAAGACCTAAATATTAAAACACAAACACTAAATCTGTTGGAAATAGATTAGCTAGAACTCTTGAAGACATAGGTGTAGGCAAGGACTTCATGAACAAATCCCCAATTGCCCAGGAAATATCACAAAGAATCAACAGCTGGGACCTGATCTTATTAAAAATCTTTTGCACAGCAGAAGAAACCCCCAACAGAGTGAAGAGACAACCCACAGTTTGGGAAAAAACATTTTACCTCCAACAAAGGAATAGCTCTAACATCTTGAATATATGAAGAACTCAAAAAAATCAGACCTCCCAAATTTAAAGACCCAATCCAAAAGTGAGCAACCAAAATGAATAGACACTTCTCAGATGAAGAAGTAGAAACAGCAAATAGACATATGAAAAAATGTTCAACATCACTGGTCATTCAAGAGATGCAAATTAAAACAACACTGAAATTTTACCTCACTCCAGAAAGAATGGCTATTATCAACAAATCAGCCAATAGCAAATGCTGGAGGGGCTGTGGAGAAAAAGGAACCCTTCTCCACTGTTGGTGGGAATGTAGACTGGTGCAACCGCTATGGAAAACAGTGTGGAGATTCCTCAGGGAACTAGGACTAGAGATTCCATTTGACCCAGCTATTCCACTTCTTGGTATCTTCCCAAAAGAATTAAAAGCATCATATCACAGCAATATATGCACACACGTATTTATAGCGGCACAGTTTGTAATAGCTAAATCTTGAAAACAGCCCAAATGCCCATCAACAGCAGAATGAATAAAGAAAATGTGTTTTTTTTATACAATGGAGTACTACTCTGCCATAAAGAATGATAAGCTTGAGATATTCCTAGGTAAATGGATGCATTTTGAGACCATACTCTTAAGTGAAATAAATCAGACACTCATGTTTAAATACTGCATTGTTTCTCTGGCGTGAGAAACTGAGAGTGTAAATAAAGACTAGAATGTATTATATTGGGAACGGGAAGAAAGTGTTCAAATGGGAAAGGGAACAAGGTAGGGGAAGGGGAAAAGGAACAGAGGGACAAGAGAAATGAGAAATGGAAGGAAAAAATGGAAACAAAGCTTTTGTAAATAAGAAGGGAGGAGGGGGCGAGGGGAGGGGAATGGGAGAAAAAAAGAAGCAACAAGATATATCATACACAGGTACAAATTCCCTATGATGAGTGCTATCACTATGTAGATCTAAAATGTACCATTAAAATCAATAATAATTAAAAAAATAAGAGTGTGCAATCTGTATCCACCAGGAAGTTTACTATGTATGAAAATCTGTATAAATTCTAAAATACGTTACATGTCACACATCGGACACGTTACCCAATTTTTCGAATATGTCGTAAGATACTCAAAAGGGTTTTGTCAAAATAATTTAAAACTCTTATTTCATTTTTAGACATTTGCTCGAATTTTAATTTCTTTAAACTAGGATGAAAAGAGAATATTTGGTTTGGCAAACTAAGAAGTGATTGGAATAAATCTTTCATCTCCACACTCCACCCAATATTGCTAATGATTTATAAAATTCTTAAAGGGAATCCTGTTTTTTCCTCATTATGCTGCATCTTTTATAGCTTCCTTTTCATTATTCTTCATAAAGCTCTCTGTAAATAAGATAAAACAGTTGTTGCTTCCTAAATACTGACCTGACCACAATAATGATATCACGTGAAGCTTAGATATTTGGCTTTCCTCAGCATATTTCCCATATTCCTGGTCCCTCTAACTTCCTGGGGTCTCCATTACACATTTCACTTTACTCTGACAACTGCATACACTACCCCCTCAGAGGCACACTACTTGGCCTCACAGACCTTCTGAAGTCTGGGTGGAAACCTAGGTGATCCCACGGTTCTTGCATTCTGCCTTCCTCAAAAACAAGCAGCATGAGGATGATGCCAAGGTTTGTGGCCATTGGGAGCAGCCTCCAGGCCCTCTTTGGTGATGACAGCTGTGGCCTCTGGAAGCTTGGGCGATTGAGCACAGGGTGAAATTACTCCCTGGTAACCAATTCTCGAGGCAGGCCCTCTTCAGGAAATGTCTCAGGAGCTATTTATTCGCATGAAAGTTTTACACCTTTGCCCCTCTGAGCCTGTGATAGGTGAGATCTTGATGACTTGATATGTGTTCAGTTCTTCTCTATTGCCTGATGCAAAATATTTATACTAATCTTTTCAGCAACTACTTTCTCCATAGCCCCAGTGTGCAGCCACTACTTTTCTGATGAAATTGCTCTAAGGAAGAAACCACATTATTTGAAGACCTTTGTAAAGGAAAGCTGATCAACCATGGTGGACAGGAAGCAGAATGAGAAACAGAAATCTGGGGTGAGAATACACCCTTTGAAATTACTCACCCAGTGAGCTGCCCCTTCTAACCTTTCTCTACCTTCCAAAATGAGACATTTTTGATACATTTTAAATCTAAACCATTACAAGACCTCATACCTTATTGTAAGACTTTCATACTTCTTATAAAGGATGAGAAAATAAAATGAGGATAGCAAATTATCATCAAGTTGTTCCATCACTTCTAGTATTTGACCAGAGTTGATCTAGACATTTATGGAATGTGGGCCTGAAAGACACCCATTCACCCAGTGAAAATGGTATTACAAAGGAAGAGTGTTTCAAATTTAACCCAGAAGAACCAGTTTTTCCCAAGTATGTATAATTAGAACTCTACTAAAAATTCAGAATATTGTTATAATCATATTAGAAAATCATTGAGAAATTTAACATCTCACCTCAAAAATAGCTTATATCAGTTTTTATTGCTGCATCGAGGTAGTGTGCTGCTTATGGCCTTCAGGAAATGAAAGTGGCCATCACCTCCCCAGAGGGAGATTTTTAGCTATAAAGGTTCTCTACTTTGTATATTAAAATGAGTAAGCAGTGACAATTTCTAGTGTACTGTTTATTATATACAATCTATATACATATAAATTCTGTTTATCATACTTGGGCATGGCATCATCCGAGTGACTTTTGTTATGACTAATCATAACTCTTAGTTTCAGTTTTCTTTTCCAGACAACATAGGAAATGTCCTTGAATGCATAAGATTTGATGACTCTCATTTGCCAAAATATGCCTAAAGATATCAGAAGAAAGATTCTATGGCACAATTAGTAAAATTTCTGACTTTCCAAGATGTACTGGAGCTACACCTTAGAGAAAGTCGGAGCGATGGAGGCAGGTACTGCTTTAAGATGAGTAACTTCATATTACGAACAAACACGCAACTAGTGATATAAATGTATCCAAAGATAGATCAAAAGATGAATGGGTTGAAGAACAGTGATATGTTCTCCTGTTTAGATCATTTACTCATCCATGCGACATATCTAGTTTTCAGCTATATATGGTTTTGGATGTTTCTTATGTATATATTTTTTCGATATTATTGTTTCCTGAACAACTTTCTTGGCTATATTAGTCAAGCTGTATTTTTCTTTGTAGTTGTTCTGATTTATCTCAATTTTATATTGTTTTATTGTCTATATACTATCTCATTAGGCTTGTTGTGCTATTGTCCCAGTTATTCGTTATGCTGTGGTATGTTTTATTACCTGAAGTTACGTTTTCTGAGATTGAGTTCTTCTAAATTTTGCACCGTTTCCTTTCTTTGTTTTGGAAGGGTTTATCTGTCATTTCTAATGATATTCAGTACTTTTATGTTTAAATTTGTTGCCCAGGTCTATCCAGAACGTTCTGCTTTGGTCTCAAATTTTCGGCACTTTTCTCACTTCGTTAAGATCTGATATATTTTAAATGTTAAACTAGAGTTTGAAATTTTGTTTTCTATTCACTTTCCCGAAATGCAATATGCAACAGATTGGGAAGAAGCAGAGTGGAGAATAGGTTGCTGGACTGTGCACTTGCTACATCTGTCTGCTCCAGAGCATTCCATATAGAAACAGGTATGTAACTTTTAAGGCCTTAATTATGCCACCAAGATCTACTTAATTCATACATGTTTATTTTCTCCAAATTAAAAGTTATCATCAAGAATATGCAACCTCAGTTGCTTTTTATTGGAAAGGTAAAGTGTTACAAAGAATTTTGTTTAACTCATTTTGAACTACATAATTGGCTCTTTCAACTTGTACCATGTAAATTCTTATCTTTTTTCTTTTTCGTATTGTAGTCAGGAAGCTTTGATATTTTTTTCTCTCTGATGTTTGGTCCTATGTTAAAACATAGGGGTGATTTATCTGAGTTTTGAAAGTTATCTTTGGATTAGTCCCTCGGTTACTTTCTACATTAACACCTCAGCTACTGTAAAATTCAGTAACAGTGTTTATTTGTAGGCCTTATTTTAGATATTACCAAAGAGAAGGACTATAGAGTGTTTAGCACAGTGTGGTACAAAGTCTATGACAATTATACTTTTTATATACATATATAGTTGAGGACAACAAATATCTTGTTGGTGATTATGCATATGTATATGCATGAAACAGTTGTTTCTCATTCAGTCCTTCTCTAAAAAGTCTCTTTCGGGAGGGAAAATGGTATTTGTTTTGTTCCTTTTCTGCACTTATGGAAAAAATTCCATTTAGAATTTTCTACAAGAATGTGCTTTGCTTTTATTTGCCATTAATTTAATAAAAATGAGACATATAAATATATAAATGAGACATATATATAATTTTATGTATTTATTAGTAATGTATGGGTGCATGACAAACAGACAGATATTATTAGATGACAAAGAGATTTTTTCTCCAAGTGTGTGTATCACAAAAGCTGTCTTTGGGTTTTTCCTTTAAATGAGAATTTAAGAATATTTTAAATTACATATAAAACCTCATATGATTTTTATAGGGGATGGAGAAAAGCCTTGCCTTCTAAGCTAAAAGTACTATTTCTCTTTAATTTTGGAAATTGTATTCTAATGAAGCAGATGGAAAAGCTGTAGGTAAACTTCTACTGTCATTAATTATGTATACCTTTAGATTTCAACAGCTGGTGTCATTATAAGTGTTATTAGACTTATTAGGCCTGTGTGTACAATTTTATTAGGAGATACTTTATATTCTTGAATTGGTACATAACAGTCTTAAATGAATGTAGATGGTTAGAACAGTTTGTAAGTAGTGAAAATAAATTTTATAGTTGTTGTCTGTACAACCTGTTTGTATTTTATTTGTACAAAATGCAAATCCTTAATTAGGTACACATAACTATATTCTGTGATGTGTTTGAAATTCAGAGTTTATATATATATATATAAATATTATGATGTTATTTTATCTGTATGTCATTTTTCACATTTTTAACATGAGACAGTTCTCTCATTCAGTGCTTTTTGGAAAAGTGTCTTTCAAGGGAAAACAGTTTTTATTTTGTTCCTTTTTTCTTTTATGGAAAAATTCCATTTAGTGTTTTCTACAAGAATGTACTGTGCTTTTATGTGCAGTTAATTTAATAAAAATGAGGCAAATGAAAAGATTCGTGTACAGTAAATCCTTTTTATTTCTTTTAAAAAATTATTAGTATATACACTAAATCTTAAGATTTACTTTTCAAAACATCTTTTGAGTTTCCAAATGTAAAAAAAAATTGATCCACAACTCTAATCACAACTACGTGTATTAAGTTAAATTTAACATTGACAAAAATTATACATATTAAGCAGACAATGAGTAAAAACTGGTTGGACATGAATCTAGATATCAGAAGTTCTGACCTCAAAAAGCTGAATCTGATAGTAAGGATCATAGTGACAATGACATTTTTACTGTTTTCAGCTCCGAAGATTAAAAAACACTTAATTCTCTTTGTAGGGTCTCATGCATATTCAAAAACCTTAAAACACTGAAAATTGCACGGATAATTGTAAGGTAATTAGACTGTGTGTGGATAATAAAAATAATGATTTTTATTATCTTAAAATGATAAAAGAACATAACTTGAAACTGTAACTCAACACAAGTATATTACTCAGCTATTTAAAATGAATGTATTTAGATATTTAATTAAGAATTTAAATATCTGGCTTAACTAATTGGATATATTCTCAACCTACAAATAATATCTTTTTTTTTTCTTTTTTTCACTTTCTCATGGTTACAACTCAATAAAATGCATAATTTCACACAAGGCAAGTTGAAGTTAATGGCTGTATTGTGATGAAAAATTATTAGGATTTAGTGCTGCATAATTCTTATTAAAACAAAATAACTTTATATTGTTGATATATTTATTGGAAATGCCTTTAGCATTAATTATAAATTATCAAATTAAATTGTTAACTTTAGATAGGTCAACTCCAGATATTGCCCCGAGGAAGCACTATAGACAAACCATCACCACTGGTGTATACTAACCAGTCACATAAAATGACTATATCCAAAATTAAATGAAATTAGTTTCATGAGTGATAGCTGATGCTTATGTCCTAATGAGATAATATTTGAGACAAATAAAACTCTGTTAAAATATTCCTAGTATAGATCCAAATATCCATTTTCCATCTGAAGAAAAAGCTTAGGTGAAACACACACAATTATGCAGAAAAGAATGTGAGCTTCTCACGCATTTCCCATTTGGGTTCTGGAAAATACCCCAAACTTCAGAAGGACAAATGTTTCAATAATCAAAAACAAATAATGATTGTGTTTCTAATTTAAGACAGATTTATATATCAGATCTTTAAAGAAGCATTTATGGGGCTGGGGATTTAGCTCAGTGATTAGAGTGCTTGCCTTGTAAGCACAAGGGCCTGAGTTCGATCCCCGGCACCACCAAAAAAAAAAAAAAAAAAAAAAAAAAAAAAAAAAAAAAAAAAAAAAAAAAAAAAAAAAAA